>PVLD010011979.1:33148-62658 GCA_004027595.1 Dinomys branickii | reverse complement strand
AGGTAACATTATGTAGGACAGCATCCAGAGCTAATTCCCTTCTATGTTCTCTATAATTCTGTATTTCCTCAATCGTTTTTGTATTAACAGAAGTGAAGATAACTTCATATTATACAGCATCCAGTGCAAATTCCCTACTATCTTCTCTATAATTTGGTATTTCCTTTAATGTTTTTGTGTTAACTAATGTGAAGATAACATTATGTAATACAACATCCAGTGCTAATTCCCTATTATATTCTGTATAATTTTGTATTTTTGGTATTGTTTATGGCTTATTTTGGTTCACATGTCTGCATTCTTTTGTCTTTAAAATAAAATTAAAAAAAAAAGAGTAGGGAAATTTATTGAAGAAAAGGACTGGGGAATAGGAATGGGGGATGAGAAATAGAAAGAGCTCCTGAGAGACAGGAGGGGTCCCAAATGGGTTGCCAAAGAACCCACCTCTCAAAGGAAGTTTTTGTCTGTGTTTTGTTTGTCTGTTTGTTTTGGTACTCAGAATCAAACTCATGACCTTTAAGCTTGCCAGGCAAGCACTTATGCTGCTGAGCTATATCCCCAGTGCAAAGGAAGTTTTATAGAGCAAAATCATGAGGCAGGTAAAACGTGGGTCAAAATTATGATCAACCAATAAGATTGTGAGTACAGTCACCTAGGTAATATTGATCCAATGGTAGCAAAGATACATGAATGATACCATTAACTTTGGTTGACAATCTATAGTCTTGGCCTTGTCTTTAGTCTTAGCAGTTTTAGTCTTATTCTTAGTAGGTGTGAGAGCATGGCCTACTCCTAATGAGATAATGGGAAATCTCCTAAGGGTGACACCAAAAATCCCAAGCCTCTGTTCATCCCTTAGGGAAGTATGTAAAACTAGCCATTGTGACTTTAACCTTCAGGTGCACCTCCAGCTATGGTCCTGATGGATTCTCATCTTGACTCCCATGCAGGCCCAGCCCTATCTCACTCCCTACTATATTTCTGCCTAACTTAGCTGTCTATAATACCCCCAGATTCCTCTCTTCTTCCCTGCACAACTGCCAGCTGTATAACCCAAGTAATTTTCCTTTTCCCATCTGGCTTCTCCAGAAGCTCCATTTGGGGGTCTGATAATACTAGATTTGAACCCAGCCTCTGCACCAGTTTATTGGGCCCTGATACAGGTTACCTGTTTTCTCTCTTTGAAAGCTATCTAAAATCTAGCTGTTGGTATTTTCCTTCAAGGCATCATTTGGACTGAACTGAATAGTGACTGTCCCTTTTAGATGGCATGCTCTTTGTCCTCACCCCTGGCCCATGTTATTATTTCAGTTTTTAATGATTGACTTATCTGAGTTGTTTTGGTGGTGGCTTGTGGAGCCTAGCTCTTCTCCAACCCCCTGTAAACTGCAGTTCTGCATTCCTGAGTATAGGACACATAGGTTAGGAGCCAGGAGCTGTGTCACTGAGGTGTACTGCATTTGCCAAGGGCTTTTCTCACCAGTATGATGCTTTGAGCTTTGGGCCTTTGACCTTGACTGTTCTTCCTCCATTTTTCATCTGAGAAGTCATTCTTCCTTCCAGATCCAATGTGAAAGACGCACATCACCCCTTTGAGTCTTTTCCTGTGCTTCTGTTGCACTCAGAGGTCTCTTCCTGGCTGGCTTCTGTACCTCTGTTGTGCTGTGCTCGAGGCCAGTTGGATCCCTGCCTTTCCAGGTCTGTCACACTTTCTCCATTCCATTCCCCGCCTCATCTCACTCTCTAGTGCTCTGTCCCAGAACGTATTACCTGGCATCAAGCTCAAGGCTGGGTAGACTTTCACTGAACTGAATTGAACTCTTTAGGGAAGTTCAGTTTTCTGTTTTCATATTACTAAGAAATGCAGAGAAAATACTTGTTCAAGGTCACAGAGGTTCCAAGTAAGGTGCAGATTAAACCTGACTTCCTAACTCATTGCTTTCACAGTGTCGGGCGTATCACAGGAGCTCAGCAAACAGTGAATAAAGGCAGGAATGAATGAGATATTTATAGTTAAGGCTAGAACCAAGTCTCCTCACCATCCCTTCTCTGTGCAACCACGACGTACATTAAACCAAGCTGAATCCTGTGTTGGATGTGAAGGGTGTTCTGGGGGCCACTCTTGCTAATTCTCTGGGTAATTAGGGTGCTTCATTCTGTACTCAGAGATGG
This sequence comes from Dinomys branickii, assembly GCA_004027595.1. NCBI lineage: Eukaryota > Metazoa > Chordata > Mammalia > Rodentia > Dinomyidae > Dinomys > Dinomys branickii. Next base: position 60,486 of record PVLD010011979.1, on the reverse strand, counting down.
TGGTTCTTCTCATCCCCAGCGGTAGGACCTTCTTGTATGGCTCAGATCCTGCATCTTGCTGTGTTTGGCCCATCCTACATGGAGGGATAGAAAGAAGCAGAACAATCTCTAGAGGTGAAAGAAATCAATTGCTGTGTCTTTCCTAGGCAGTTTGATAGTGAACTCAGTGCCCCAAGCCTGTCTACCCCATCTGTGGTTACTTCCTTCCCTCAGGAACCACAAGGAAGCCTCTTCCCCACGGTCTTTCCATCATCCACGGCCTCCTAACCCACCAACATCCTGCTCCCCACATGGCCTTTATGGTGTGGCTTGCTGCCCAGTCTTAGGAACCATGCATAGCACTCCCCTCAATCTGTTGACCTTGCCATACCTAAACAATGACAGAACCTAAAGGACATCTTGCTGGTACACTGCCAGATCCTTGATTTCCAGTGTAAAGTCGGAACTGTAATATTCCTTCAGTCCAACAAATGTTGGGCCAATATCTTGAGCTTGCCTTACAGAATCTTAGATTTCTCTTAATACTAGGAAATTGACATGTCTTTATTTTTAGCATGGGACATCACTTGAGAAATTGGTTTTCTCACTAACTTTGTATATGATTTTATTATTGTTGGCTGTTTTAAGACAGGATCTGGCTATGTAGCGCAGGTTGGCCTTGTACTCATGATCATCCTGCCCAGCTCCCCACACGCTTGGATTACAGACATCTGCCACCACAGCCCGCTAGATTTTACTTTTTAACATCTCCAACTTATGGTGGGAAATAAGAGTTTTAAAACAAGCATATTGTTCAAGGCATTTTCTATGGATTTTCATTTGTGTCTGCTCAGGAGAGGAGGCAGTAGAATGTGTTGACATTTTTAGGAAAGGTGACCGCTGTTCTTGCAAATGTACCTGTGTGTAAGTGGCCCCCACTTCTGCCCGCACACCTTCCATCAAGCCCTATATCAATAGATCATAGGGCTTTGTTGTGGTAAAAGAAGAGGACAGCTAATCTCTTTATCTCATTTGAATGGCTGTATCACAGATCAGCACATGACTTGTCAACCTCAGCACTGTTAACATTTTGGATCAGATAATTCTCTGTTAGAGGTAAGGGGAAAGCTGTCCCCTGCCTTGTAGGATTTTTAACAGCATCACCATGGCATGTCACTCTCCAGCTCCCATTTAAAACAGACAAAAGTTTTCAAACACTATGATATATTCTTGGGGTGTGCAGGGAGTGGGTTGGGGGTGGTAAAATCTAGGCAATCGCTGTTCTAGGATTATAAGGAAACTTGAAACCCAGACCCCTCCTGAGTACAAGGTCGCCCTCTGTGCCATCCCTGTCATGGGGGATTGGTCGGGGTCGTCTGGCTTTCGTGAATGATGTCTGGACATCTCCAGTTTGTTCAGATTAACTTTTGTTCAGTTGCATGTCCCAGTGCTGCCCCTCTGAACCAAATCCTGCTTTCCAGGGAAGACTTACGTATCTCTCCTGCCGCTATGGCTGCTCAGTGGCTTCAGGGTTGTAGACAGAGGAGAGAACTGGCTCTAGAGTAGATGGAAAGCTTCAGGAACCAGACTGGGGAAGCTCTGCCCTATGGAGTAGAGTCTTGGCACCATGTTTTCCTCATCACCTGGGGAGCTCATTAGAAACACAGATCTCTGTGACTCAGGTATGACCAGGTTAGATGAGCCCCGAGAGGGGCCTGGGACCTACTTAATCCACTAGCAATGGATAGGCACATGCAACCACACCTATATGCACATGCTATGGCCCAATTTAGAAAGATATCTGTAAGTGTCATATCCAGTGTATGTGTATATTATGGTTCAGATCTGGAATGTCTTCATGTTTGGGCTTTAGGAAGTGACAGAGTAAAAGGGGTGCTATTGCTAACTTGCTGGTAGGAGGTGGCACCTTGTTGGAAGAGGGTCACTGGGGATGTGACATAGAAGGGCACATTGTTGTTCCCAGCTCTCCCTTCTCTCTCTACTTCCTGCCTGCCAGGATGTGAGCAGCTTTCGTCTATGCTGGCTCTTCCACCATGTCACTTCTACCTTAGAGCCTTCTGACCATGGACTGAAACGTCTCAAACCATGAGTCAACGTCTCAAACCATGAGCCAACATAAACTTCTTCAAGTTGTGAGTGTGGGGTTTGATGTCTCAGGGATCAGGAAAATTACTAAAACAGTGTATCACATAGTTTTAAAGTAGGAAGTTATAAAAAAAAATCACTTCCTGATTTGGAATTGCTGTTTATTTTGAATTATGAGGGGTGGAACACTCTGACCTTTCTGTTATAGTAGGGCTTCTACACAGGCCCTAAAGCTGAGCGAGTGAGGGTGGGATTCTGCCTTTTAAAGAACTTCCCAGATGACTCTTGAGGATGTCAATACTTTGAGACCATTACTTCAGTACAAGTACTTGTACATATGTTCTTTAAAAATATTTATTGGGAACTTTTCCACTAAAATATATTATGTTTCAGTTTCAGAAAATTTGGAAAATATGAAAAAGGAGAAGGAAGACAAAACAATGCCCAGGATCTTACTGCTCAAACTGCCACATTTTTTCTTGCATCTCTTTCACGCCAGTCTATTTCATTAAAATTTTTCTTTTTGCTGTTTTAATAAAAATATGCATACACATAGCTGAAAAAAATTAAGGAGTACCACAAGTTTTATAAAAGAAGCCAGTACTTTTTCCCCTCTTCCCTACTGCATCTCGGATGCTCTTGTTAAGAATTTTATGGCTGTTTCTTCTGTATTTACTGTGTATCTCTAAATAATAAATTTATATTATTACGTGCCAAGTTATCTATTTTGGATGTGATCTCTTGGCTTCCCGCTGGAGTTGAGGATTTCCCTCCTTTACACCACTTTGCTTCTCTGCCCTTCTCTTCCCTGTCCATCCAACACAAGGGTACCACAATCAGGGGGTAAATGTTAGTCATGTCTTGCCACTGCTAGGTCACACTGTGCAATGTGTTGTCTTTTCTGGAATTGATAATTACATTACTTTTTCATTTTATAGTTTTCTACAGACCTACCAGTTGTGACGGTGGTCAGAATCAAGATGGAATCACTGGTCTTGAACTCCCCCAAAATAAAAAAAAAAGCCAGGAGATTAGGAAGGTAGTGTTCTTATGTCTATAGGCCTGATAACAAGAACTACCCCAAAAGACTCTGCCAGGACCACAACTGCACAAAGACAACCAAAACTTTCCACAGAAAATACTTCTGCAAGGGTATCTGCCCAACAACTACCCCTCTAACCTTGCACAGAGGCTACCCTTGATGAAATGTCTAGCCAAGGGTTATCATTTGAACCAGCTCATATAATCCTCTTTATTTTGTCTTTGAAAACTTCCAGATGGGCATGGTGGCACATGCCTGTAATCACAGCATTCTGAGGCAGGAGGGTCATAAGTCTGAGTCCAACCTGGGCAATTTAGCAACTTAGAGAAACCCTGTCTCAAAATTAAAAAAAAGACTTGAGGATGTAGCCCAGTGTGAAGGTCCTGAATTTAATCCCCAGTACCAGGAAAATCAAACAAATAAACAAACTTCTCTTTGCTTCAACTTCCTTAAACATGTTTATATTTACTTTAGCACACACATTCCCATTGCAATATCTATTCTTTAATAAATTCACTATCTTAGAGAAATCACTCCATGTGTGTTACTTGGTTTGAGGTACCAGACAGAATTTCTTTTTCTTCTCTAAATACTTCACAGATCTTTCCAACAAAATATCTTGTAGTGGACTTGAAGATAAACAACACAATATCCCAGTCCTGTGCTTGGTGAAGACGCCCTGCCCCAGTTTTTGGCTTCTGCTGCTATTGGTCAGGGGCTCCCTGGCTGGGTGTATACTGGCTCCCTATGATGTAGGAAACAGAGAGAGAAGCAGGGAGTGGAGAAGAGATGAACCCTTCCAGGCCACGCCCCCAGAGACCCACCTCTTCTTGAGCAGATTTCATCTAACAGCAAGTTAGCTATAACCTCATCAGGGGATGAATCCACTGGTGATTATCACACTCCTGTGATCCAATCAGCTCCCCAAGTCCCACCTACCACAGGACATAGGCTGAGTTGGGGGTGCTTCTAGCTATGAGCTATAACACTAGGCAAGCCCTCTACCACTCCCCAGCTCTTTTTTATTTCAAGATAGAGTCTTGCTAAATTGCTGAGGCTGGGCTTAAACCTACCATCCTTCTGCCTCAGCTTCCCAGAGTGTGGGGATTATGGGCATGTGTCAACATGTCTGTCTAGACGAAGATTTTTAAATGTTCACATTCCTTGTGGGGAGTTAGTACACATACATATCTTAATTCTATTTTAATCCCTTTCCCCTCCCCTAGTGGCCCCCTCCTTCAGGGTCCCTTTTCCCTATGCAAAAGATCTTGGCTATTTTTTATTATCTATCTTTTATTTTGCTCTTTGTTTTTTTTTTTTTTTTTTTTTTTCGGGACCGGGGATCGAACTCAGGGCCCTAGTGCTCGGCGGCAAGCACTTAGCCCACTGAGCTGTACCTCCAGCCCTATTTTGCTCTTTGTTTATATTTTGGGTTTGTAACATAAAAGAAACCATGTGATACTTAAGCATATATGTCCGATTTATTTCACTTAATATTATGGTCTCAAGATCTCTATTATCCTACAAATGACTCAAGTTTATCCTTCCTTATGGCAGAATAAACTCCACTGTGTATAAATGCCACATCTTATTCATTTAGCTATTGTGAATTGTGCTGCTATAAACATAGGTATGCATGTATCACTGTAATATGATGTTTTTAACTCTTTCAGGAAGATACCTAGAAGGGAAATAGTTGGGTTGAATGGAATTTCTTGCTTTTAGTTTTTTGAGGAATCTCCATACTGATTTCTCTAATACTTCTCAACAACAATGTAGAAGGGCCCCCCATCACTGCCTCACTAGCGTTTGTTTTATCTGATTTCTTGATGACAGCCATTCTTTCTGAAACCTCAGTGTTGTTTTAATTTGCATTTTTCTAATGGGGAGTGATGTTGAACATTTTTTCATGTATTTACTGGCCATTTGTATTTTGTGTTCTGAGAAGTGTCTGTTTACTTCAGTTGCCCATCGTTTGATTAGGTCTTTCATTTTGGGAATCTGATATTTTTTTTGAGACAGGGTCTGGCTATGTAGCCCAGGCTGGCCTCAAACTCACAGAAATCCTGCCAAAGTCTCCAAGGGCCATGATTACAAGTGTAAGCCACCACCAGGTGTAAGCCTGACAGAGGTGTGTCTAATTTTTATGAGTTCTCTATATATATTAGATATTAGGGGCTGGGGATATAGCTCAGTGGAATAAGCGCTTGCCTAGCAAGCGCAGGGTCCTGAGTTCAATCCCCAGTACCACAAAAAAAAAAAATATTTTAGATACTAGACTTCTGACAAGTTTTTTCCCTTTCCATAGGTTGTCTCTTCACTCTGCTGGCTTTTTCCTTTTATTTTTTTTTTTTTGCGGTACCGAAGATTGAACTCAGGACCTTGCGCTTGCCAGGCAGGTGCTTATTCCACTGAGCTATCTCCCCAGCCCACTTGGCTCTTTCCTTTGTTGTGTTGAAGCTTTTTAATTTGATGTGACCCCATCTGTTGATTCTTGGTATTCTTTCTTAGGCAGCTGGGGCTCTGTTCATAATGTCCTTACCTAAGCCTATGTTTTCAAGAATTTTACTTATTTTATCTACCAGCAGATTGTCTCTGTTTTAATATTTAGATCTTTGATGCACTTTAATTTTAGTTTAGTGCATGATGAGAGATATGGATCTACAGTCAGTCTTCTGTATGTGAATAGACAGTTTTCCCAGCATCATTTGTCAAACAAGCTATCTGTCCTCCAGCATAAGTTTTTGGTTCCTTTGTCAAAGATTAGCTGAATGTGCCTGGAGTTGTTTGTGCATCTCCTACTCTCTTCCATTGATGCATATTTTTGTTTTATTTTGTTTTGCCACTACCATGCTATTTTTCTCATTGTAGCTTTGTATTACAACTTGAAGTCTGGTATTGTGATGCCTCCTGCCTTGCTTGTGTTGCCTCAGATTGCTTTCCCTGTTCTTGGTTTCTTCTGTTTCCATATATATATTTTAGGATTGTTTTCCCCAGTTCTTAGAGGAATAGTATGGTGTTTTGATTGTATTGTGTTAAATGTATATACACCAGTTTTAGAAATATGCCATTTAAACAACATTGGTTCTGTATATCCAGAACCAAGGGGTAGCTTTCCATTTCCTGATGTCCTCTTTGATCTCTCTTTTCAAAGTACTATAGTTTTCATTGTAGATGTCTTTCACTTCCTTGCTTAGGTAATTTCCTAAATATTTCATTTTTCTTGATGCAGTTGTGAAAGGTATTGTTTCCTCAATTTCTTTTTCAGTGAATTTATTATTATTATTATTATTATTATTATTATTATTATTATTTGTCTTTTTGAGGCAAGATCTTGCTATGCAGTTCGGGCTGGCTTTGAGCTTACTTTGTAGCCGAGGCTGGTCTCGAACTCAACGATCCTCCTGCTTCAGCCTCCCAAGTGCTGGGATTACAGGCATGCACGACCACGCCCAGCTCAGTGAGTTTATTATTGGTGTACAGGAACACTTGATTTTTTGAGTGTTGACTTTACATCCTGCTGTATTACTGAACTGGGTTTATTAATTCTAGCAGTCTTTTGGTGAAACTTTTTGGATTTTCTGTGTTGCAGGATCCTTTCATCAGAAAATAATGATAATTTGATTTTTTCCTTTTCTATATATATCCTTTGCATTTATTTCTCTTGTCTAATTGTTTTGGCTAATGTTTCAAGAACTATATTGAGCAGTAGTGGTGATAGCAGAAATCCTTGTCTTGTTCCTGATTTTAGAAGGAAAGCTTTTAGCTTCTCTTTATTTAATGATATTGGCCATTGGTTTGTCATAAGTGACTATTATTAGATTGAGACAAACTCTTTCTATAGCTATTTTCTTCCAAGCTTTTTTTTTTTAATCATGAATGGGTGTTGCATTTTGTCAAAGGTTTGTTTTGTGTCAGTTGATATGCTCATGTGGTTTTGTCCTTGCTTCTGTTTATGTGGTGAATTATTATTGATTTGCACATGTTGAATCATCTTTGAATCCCAGGGATGAATCTTACTTGATCATATTTTTGATGATTTGCTGCATTCTGTTTGACAGTATCTTGTGTGTGTGTGTGTGTGTGTGTGTGTGTGTGTGTGTGTGTGTTTGAGACAAGGTCTTGCTATGCAGTTCAGGCTGGCATTGAGCTCACTTTATAGTCCAGGCTGGTATTGAACTTGCAACGATCCTCCTGCCTCAGCCTCCCAAGTGTGCGTCACCGCTGGTGTGCGCCACCACTCCAGGATGTTTGCCAGTATTTTATTGAAGACTTATGCATCTGTGTTCATGTTGTGGTCAGGGTTTATAAGGGAAACAATACAGGACACATAATTTATAGGGTTGTTTTTATAGTAGTCACCAAAAGAGTCAAACATAAAGACATTGCAGAAAATCTGTCCACACTCTAAAGTCCAAAAAATCCAGCTGAGAGCCTGGATCCCATGGCAATGTCCTATATGAGTCCAGCTGAAGACCTAGAGCCCATAACAATGCCTCACCCAAGTCTGTTTCACAGATCTGCACTGGAAAGGCCCAAAAATCAGTACTGGAAACTAGAAACTCTGTGCCGGCAGAATGAAGGATCTGTGCTAGCAGGCTGAGGGATCTGAACTGGAGCCAGGAAGTGACGCTCAAAGTAAGGGCCCAGAGCTCCTCTGAAAAGCACCACGGCCATTCTTAATGACAATGAGCTCCTCCGCTGATGAGAACAGCTGAGTCCATATCAGGAAAGCCAGCATGACAAGCTTCTGCAGGACACTGAACAGTGCACCATCCTCTCCTCCAGAGCAAGGAAGTGATGCTCAAAGTAAGAACCAGAGCTTCCCCAAAGTGAACTGTAGCCATTGTCAGTGACAATAAGGTCCTGAGCTCCTTTGGCGTGAAAACAGCCAAGTTTATATCAGGAAAACCAGCATGACGAGCTCCTCCAGGTGAACCAACAGCACCAAGAGAGCCCACAGCTCCCTAACAGCACCTCTTCTTCTCCAGTCCTTTTTAGTTTGGTGGCAGCACCCCTCAGGCGGGCCCTCCATATCCAGCTCCACACGGATTCAGTTCAGCCGGTGTACTCCTTCCCTTTCAATTTCATTAAAGAGTCTGAGGAGTATTAGCATTAGATCTTCCTTGAAATTCTTGTAGAATTCAGCAGTGAATCCATGAAGACCTGGGATTTTCGTAGTTGGTAGTTTGTTTTTATTACTTGTTCAGTCTCATTGCCTGATAGTGGATTATTCAGAGTTTTTATATCTTCTTTTTTCAGCTTTGGTAGTTCATATATATCTAGGAATGTATGCATTTCTTCTGAATTCTCCATTTTATTAGTGTACAGGTTTTCCAAGTAGTTACAAAGTAGTTAATGATCTTCTGGATTTGGGCATTCTGTTCTGTTTGGCTTTTTTCATTTCATATTGCACTGATGTAGGTCTTTCCTTTTTCGAGTATGATTGGCTAGGGGTTTGTCTATTTTGTTCACTCTTTTAGAGAACAAGATCTTAATTCATTGATTCTTCGTGGTTTTTTTGCCTGAATTTCATTAATTTCTGCTGTGATCTTTATGATGTCCTCCAGCTTTGTATTTGGATTGTTTTTGCTTTTCTAGGAACTTGAGGTGCATCATTAGGTTATTTATTTGGACTTGCTGTTTTTGTTCTGTAGGCATTCACAGCTAAAATATTCCCACTTAGGACTGTCTTCATTATGTCCCATATATTCCGGTATGTTGTATTGACATTATCATTTGATTCTAGGAACTGTCTCATTTCTTCTGTGTCCCACTGATTATTCAAGAGCATATTGTTTAATTTCTATGTGTTTACATAATTTTTGTAATTTTTTTGCCCTTGATTTCTGGATTCATTGCACTATGATCTGACAATATATATGGGATAATCTTCATCTTTTGCATTTACTTAAGGAAGCTTTATGGACTAGCATGTTATCTGTTTTGGAGAAAGTTACATAGACTGCTGAGAAGAATGTATTTTGTTGTTGGGTGGAACATTGTAGATATCTGTTAAGTCCATTTGTTCAAAGGTTTGTTTCAACTCTGATTTTTTGTTACTGTTGTTTTTTTGTCTAATTGGTCTGTCTGTTTGTATTGAGAGCTCCTACTACAACTATGTTAATATTTATCTGATTTCTTACATCTAGTAGTGTTTGTGTGTGTCAGTGTTTGGTGCACATAGGTTTATGATTGGTATCTCTTTCTTTTGAAGTGTTCCCTTAACCAATACATAGGGACCTTCTGTGCCTCTTCTGATCTGTTTTAGTTGGAAATCCACTTTGTTTGAATTTAGCATAGTTACTCTTGCTTTTTTCTGAGTTTCTGTTTCATGGAATATTGTTTTCTACCCTTTCAAGTCTGGGCAGCAGAAGCAATGAATATGAGGACAGAGAATCACATTTAGAAAATGGGGATGCTTTTAAAGATCATTATTCAGAGATAATGTAAAAACAACAAAACATGAGAAAAGGTCTAACAGCTGCTGGATGACACAAAGAATACTAAGATTAATTGGGAAAAGTGAAAAATCAAAAGATAGCAAATAATCTCAGTCTTCTGCTGCCATACTTTCAATATAATCTTTAATGTCCTGGGTTTTTTTTTTTTTTCCTGCATTTCTGTTTGGAAGCTTTTCATAGACTCTAATTCCTTGCTAAACTGGTCATTCATATTTGGCATCATTTTTTTTGGTAAGTTTCCCAATCATTTTGTTTATTATATTGTTATATTGATTGTCTGGGTTTTTAAAAAATATCTCCATAAGCCTGTTGAGCATCTTATTAATGTGTTTTAGAATTTCCTGTTAGCTTTCCTTTCTTTTTTTTTTTTTTTTTTGAGATAGGGTTTCACTATGCAGTTCAGGATGAATTTGAACTCACTATATAGCCAAGGCTGGCCTTGAACTTGAAGCAATTTTCCTGCCTCAGCCTCCCAAGTGCTGTGATTACAGGCATGTGTTACCATGCCAGGCTTAACCTGTTATCTTTTTAAATAATTCTACCATGTGGCTTTTGTTTTTCTCTTCCTTCAGGCTCTAGGGATCAGCTCTGGGGGAGTTGGGAGTTTGGGAAGCATTTTGTTGTCTTGTCTTCTCATGTTTCTATTGGTTTTTTTGTTTTGTGGTTAGGTTTTCAGTCAGTTATGGTGGAAATACTTTGTTGCTAGCATGGAGATCTCTATTTAGTCTGCTTTCAGCGATGCACTCAGGACAGGGCTACCTGTAGTTCTTTGCCTCTGTCCCAGAATTTTACCATCTATGTTAATTTGGGAGGAGAGGATGCAGTGTAATTACTCCAGAATCCAGTTCTCCAGGAGGCATGGACTGCAGCATTATTAATGTAACAAAGCCATCCTAGGTATTGACATACAAAGAAAACGTATTGATAGCAACAATTATGGGATCTAGCAATGTCATGTAAACCAATAACAGTAATATTGTCCAAGGCAAACTGGATATTGATATATCATAAGAGTCAATAATACACCCATAAACATAGAAAATAAGCCTATAATTATAGTATAAACACTAAGACAAACCAAATATTAACCCACAGGAAATATCTACTAAACACAACTAAACATTCACTTATGATAGAAAATAATTCAACAGTTGTAACAATTAACTTACAATCTAAACATTAATAAAGCTTAATAGTTACACTCTTGCCAGGCGTACTGGTGCACGCCTGTAATCCCAGCACTCGGGAGGCTGAGGCAGGAGAATCCTTGTGAGTTCAAGACCAGCCTGGGTATATATACAAATATATGTAGCCAAGTGTGATGGCACATATTTGTATTCCTCGCACTTGGAAGATTGAGGCAGGAAGGTCACTGTAAATTTGAGGCCTGTCTGGGCTAAAAGGGGAGTTCAAGGTCAGTCTGAACTACACAGCACATCTTGTCTCAGAAACCAAACCAAAACAAAACAAAAAAATTGGAAAAAGATGAATACAGAATATAAAAAATAGAACAACTAAAAGCAAAAGAGAAAAAAGAAAAGGGAGTTTTAAAAAAAGGGGGGGAAATAGGACAAAGGAAACCTCCCCAAACCACAATAAACCAGTGAAGAAGAAAAAAGGAAAGAGAGGGAAAAAAAGAAAATGAGTGCAAAAATGTGGAGGGGCCACCTGGGTGACTCTCCTCGAAGGAGGAGCAGTTACCTCCGTGGTGGCTGAGCCCAGTCCTAGTTCCAGGTATTGATGTGAACAGAGCTGGCTGGGACTTTTCCTTATCCTTTCAGTTGGCCTTAGGCAATGCATATCGGTCCAGCTGTGGTGCTGACTGTAGTCTTTGAAGATGGTGGGCAGTGTTTCCCCAGAGCGCCCCCCCAGGTGTTCCCTTGTATGAGCCAGGTTGAGGCGGGATGAAGAGCCAGTGCTCCACACTCTTGCCTGGGATCCAGCCTGGAGATAGAGACTTTGACTTCCTGGGGCTTCAAAGATTACACATCAGAGCTGAAGCACTGACCCCAAAACATTAGATACTATCTCAGCTGTGTTATGCAGATTACTATTTCTGCATATCCTTCTCTCTGCATTTGCAGAGGTGGTTTCAGGCCTCCTACTTAGCCCAGCTCATAGCACTCACCTATTTCCTGCCACTCTCACAGTCACTCATCCTCAAGCCACTCCCTTCTTCACAAATTAATAAAGCCTGGGTTTGGCCTGTAGGTCTTTGTTCTGGGTGGCCATCATGGCTGGACTTAGGACCCCTGGGCTCCCCATAACTACAAATATGCCTTGGTGTCTTTATTCTCACCATGGGTTGCAGTGGAAGTGGTAGATTGGAATTAACTCACTAGAATTTCAATAACTTTTCATGGGATTACAAATGTAAACTTCCTGGGCTTTGATAAAGACTAGGAAGGACTCTTTATACAAAAGTAGGAAAAAAATTTCTTTATAATTTTGAATGAATTGTTTCGTTCTAGGATCCAAATTTTGGAGTCTAGCCGGTCTCAGTTTTCCTCACATAGCTTGTCTAGCCTGTGAGTTTGAGACACCTCATCTCAGAGGCCCCTCTGTTTACCTCAGGCTATGGTGATGTCCAAGTTGAGACCTGTCCTTGCTCACATTGGTAGACGGGGGGGTCAAACAGACCTCAGATCTGTGCTGGATGGAAGCAGCAGGGCAAAGGTTCAAGTACTTAATGCCAGCATTTTGAGACCCTTCCTTATCTGAGTGCAACTCAAGCCGGGCCTGGCTTGTTATCACAGGGGGCAGGGACCATGTCCTTCCCAGCCTGAGCTTCAACTCCTCAGGGGATCTCTTTCTAGCCTGCTCCCTGTCTACAGCTGTCTCCTGTGGCTGTCTCTTACCCACTCACTATGGAAAGATAACACTCAGATCCCTGAAGTGAAGTTTTGTTTTTTTTCTCCAGTTGTTCTTATGCCGAGACTTAAATCATCAACTGCTTCCTAAAACAGTACCTTAGTAAGGACTCTCGGGTGATATGATGGGCGCCTGTGCTGGAATCCCTCTCTGGCTGTGGCCTGCCATGTGGAAGAAGTCTTTTTAGAGCAAAACTCTGGGCTGCCTTTGCACTTCACCAGTCACTGTGGACTCCTCTCAGTATCAGTCCAGCCTGCCGCCATTTCTCCCTGGATCTCCCAAGGCACCTACCTTGTCTCTCTGGAGCCAGGTTCCCCTCCCTCTGAGCCAGGAGCAGAGCAGAGAATCCAGATTGTTCTGTCCTTTTTCTCCACCTTGTAGACCATCTCTCCATCTCCTCTGGTGGCTTCAAATTTTCTTGTCAGTTCCTTCCTGATTCCTGGTGATCTGCTTCTCTTTTTTTCTTCACCAACTTGTTATTTTCCCGTGTCTGGATTCTGGATCTTAGAGAGGCTGGACTTCGCTGCTTATCCTCACTCTGCCATTTTCCTCCTGTGGATACGATTTGTGTGTGTGTGTGTGTGTGTGTGTGTGTGTGTGTGTTTGAGACAGGGTCTCACTGTGCAGGTCAGACTAGCCTTGAGCTCACTTTGTAGCCCAGGCTAGTCTCGAACTCGCAAGGATTCTCCTGCCTCAGCTTCCTGAGTACTGGGATTACAGGTGTGCACCACCACGTCCAGCTGGATATGATTTTTGATGAAGTGTTCAGGGATTGAGATGGGTCCGTGAACAATAGAACTCCCAAACAGCCAAATTAGAATTTAAGTAGCACTTTCAATAGTTGAGCCCAACGACCCTCACTCACACCTCTGTTTCAAGGCTGAGAAGCAAGAGCCCCGAGCCTGTAAATGCAGAGTTTATAAAGGCTGCAACCACAAAATTACAAGAGCACAGCAAGTTTGCTATGCTCAGGTGGGCATCCTGCTTGGCAGGAACAGACAGTTTTTCTTTGGGATTTTTCCGAGAAGGGACAAGGAACAATATATACAGCAGTTTCGTTTACTGAATATGGGCATGTGCTGTTTGAGGTGAACTGGGGGTCAAACATGGAGTTAGTTCAGCCCGAAACCAGGTGCTTGGACCATTACAGGACGAGGTCTCTGGCTGAGGCTTTTCTTCTCCCTTGTCCACTTCCTGGCTGGACAACTCAAGGCTGTGCTCACTAGGCCAATACATGAGAGCCCAGCACATGGTTGCTTCGTGTGGTGGGGCTTCCTCACTGTGTGGTGGCTGAGACCTAAGAGAGAACTCTGAGGACAAGGCAGAATCACAGACATCTATGGATTATAAGGAAGCCATTAAGGCCAACAGACCTGAGGAGACAGAAATGGAACTATAGTTTTCTTTTGGTTTATTTTTGTGAGACAGTTCTCGCTATATAGCCCAGATTGGCCTCCAATTCCCAACCCTCCTGCCTCAGCTTCCCCGGCACTGGGATTAAATGTGTGCCACCATTCCTTGCTTGACTGCACTTTCTGGTGGCAGAAGATCAAAGTCATGCTGCTGAAGAACACAGATGGGAGGTGATGCTTTAGCCAACTTTGGAAAATACAGTCTGTCCCGTTAGTCTGCCACAGAAAAGGAAAAACTCGAGTCATTTGTAGGGGAATGGATGAACCTTGAGGGCATGATGCTAAGTGAGATAAACCAGACATGCAGTGAACTGCATGGTTTCTCTTACACGAGAAGCCCAAAGGATAAAGGAACAGCAAAATAAATGATCCAGGGCTGAAAACATAGCTCAGTGGAATCACGCCTGCCTGGCAAGCATGAGGGGCCCCAGTCTGATTCCTGGTACCACCTCCCCCCCAAAAAAACCCCAAAATAAATGATTGGTAATAGAAAGTAGGGAGACAGGTCTTTTGCACATGTACCAGCCTCCCTCGAGGACTATCATTGTCGTGTACTGCAGACACGCATGAATAAAAAATAAAAATAAAGAAGAAAAAGAAAATATATTCTATCCACTTTGTAACGATTGTAGCTATTTCTCTGCCTACTTTGTCTTTAGAACTTTTTTGAAGTGTCTTTGTTCCTTCCCCTATTCTTTGTGTTCCTTCTGAGTTACTAGCCCTTTTTATTTTTCATACCCTGATTGGGTTTGAGGAGAGGGAGGGAATAAGTGTGTGTTGTCCTCTGGGTACTTTCAAGGGTTCTCGAGGGTGGTCTTAGATAACATACAGCGCAAGGTTGTTAGAGCTGGACATGAGGAGGAATGGCTCAGAAATGGCACAGGGAAGTGGTGGACGCCTGTAATCCTAGAACTCTAGAGGCTGAGGCAGGAAGATTGCCATGAGTTCCAGGCCCATCTGGGAGACATAGTGAGTTTAAAGCCAGCCCGGACTACACAGTGAGACATTATTTCAGAAAAAAAGGCAGCAGTAAGGTATTGTTTTCTCTCTACCACTTTGTTTTTGGCTTATACCTGAAGAAACCAAGGGACACAGAGTTTAGGTAACTGTCTGAAACACCACCTTGCTAGACAAAGAAGTGAGGCTGCATCTGCATATCAACTTGTGTTTTATGTCTTTTTTTTGAGACAGGGTTTCACTATGCAGTTCAGGCTGTCCTTGAGCTCACTTTGTAGCCCAGGCTGGCCTGGAACTCCCAACAATCCTCCAGCTTCAGCCTCCTGAGTGCTGGGATTACAGATGTAGGCTACCACATCTGGCTCTCAATTTGTGTTTTATAGGTTCTCTGGATTATATTTTTTAAAAATCCCCATCAAATAACAATTTTTTTAGATTCCAAGAACAAAATTACCTAAGAAAACACTTGACCTATTCAGAGGTCAGGGGAATTTGGGAGATGCTGAGCTAAGCAAAGTTACAGTTTGTTTTAACAGTGCTTTAATACGCCAAAGTGCACTTTAACTCCCCAAGAAGGGAGAAATGGAAGACGCGCTTGCTAGGCAAGGGGGATCTGGTTTCCTGAAGCCCGTGACCACCCTTGCAGGGAGACTCTTACAGACCATAATTACTTACACTCACAAGTGGCTCTCAGAGTGACCTGGTTGTCCTCTCCTTCTTTGTCTTATAATTGTTTCACCAACAGAGCTCTGCATAGCGTGGATAGGTGGCTGGGGCTTTCATATGACCAAAAGAGGTTTGCATACTTAATACTTGCTGTTTTTATGTATCTCGGTTTGGTACCCAGACAGGCTCATTTAAGCAAGCAATTTAAGAGCGTTTCATTCATGCCTGTGAGGCTTAACTAAAAAGATGTTTCAAAATTGGATTTTTTTTTCCAGATTCCGACTTCCTCTGCTCATTGGCAGCCGCCTTGTGGAAACTGTTTAGTTAATGATTATTGTGTGTGGAACTCAGCTATTTGCAATCTGTTGACTGAGCCCTCGGGGTCATTTCACTTTTGGCCACCAGGTGGCGGAGCTCGACCACGTTATAGCGCTTGGATTTCCTCTGCTGTCGGTTCGCAGAGCGCAGAGTCGCTCTAGGCCACTGCCTTCGAGGGACAGTTACATTTTTGCAACACTGTGGACATGAGGTTCCTTCTATCTGGAGTTAATGAGATGTAGGTTTATTTGTGGTTATGCTGATGTTTAGGAGGGTGTAAATGAGTCCTAAATAGGACTTTTATAGAAAAAAGATGTTCATTTTTTTTTCTTTAATGATTTGTCTGCTGCTTTCTGCTGGCATTCATTTGTTATTTCTTTTTTCTTTTATTCTTTCTTGTCTTTTTGAGACAGGGTCTCACGATGAGTGCAGGCTGGCCTTGCGCTCACTTTGTAGCCCAGGCTGGCCTTGAATTCATAATGTTCTCCTGCCTCAGCCTCCCAAGTACTGGGATTACAGGTGTGTGCCACCATGCCCGGCATTCATTCATTTCAAGGCCAGTTTTCTGATTGCATAATAAGTACTTAAAACATGCAAACAGGAAGTGGAGAAATTTATCGCATTTAAAAACCCCTTCAAGCTGGGGCATTGTGGCTGGCGCATGCCTGTAATCCCAGCACTCGGGAGGCTGAGGCAAGAGTATCATTGTGAGTTGAGGCCAGCCTGGGCTACAAAGTGAGTTCAAGGCCAGCCCGAACTGTGTAATGAGACCCTGTCTCAAACCAGCAAACAAACAAATAAATTTTCTATTCAGAGAAGAGATTATTTTCTTCCCTAAGGAGACAAGAATAAGGCAGTTTGGTGAAGGGAGATGCCAGGGAGAAGAGCAAGAGCTGGCTGGTGTGGCTGCACTGGGCTTCTTAGAGATACGGGATCCACGGAGCTTCGGACAGACCTAGGATCTTTTGATTAAAGTTTTTTTTTTTTTTTTTTGTCCTTTTGAGACAGGGTCTCATTATGCAGTTCAGGTGGGCCTTGATCTTGCAGTGATCCTTCTGCCTCAGCCTCCCAGGTTCTGGGACTACAGGAGTGCACTACCGCACCCAGCCTAGAATCTTTTGCTACTAGGACAAGTCCACTAATATTCCTGCGACCACTGTGTAAGACATTTGCCTTAGAGGGCAAGGAAAACTGAAAGAAGACTCCACTTCCCCTCTATCTTTTTTGCCCAGCACTGAGGTTTCGGTTTGGGTAGGGCAGAAGCAATAATGATACCTAGGAAGGAGACAAAGAAATCCTAAGTTTAAAATTGTACTTTTGAGAAACACAGCAGCTTCTGGACACAAAAGTTACCAAGGTTACCATGGCTCTCTTTCATGCAAGTCACTCTGAAAAACCTGCTGAGGCTCTCAGCGAGAGACGGACGGGGCACAAGTGGAGGGGCCAGGCGGGAAAGAGAACTAAGAAGTGTTATGTGTGCCAGCTCCCCCCAGCAATGCAGTCACTGTGTCCTGCAAACACGGGCTAGTACAAGTAAAAAAACCAAACACCCGCCAACAGACTAACAACACACTGAGCCTGCAAATCAGGCCCTGGGGCAGTGCTTTAACCTGTGCGAGGCTCTTCCCCTGAAAACCTCGGTCTCTGACTTCACTCCCACGGCCCCTGCTCAGCTGAGCAGGAGACGCCAGACCGGGACCCAGCCGAGCCTCCCTGAGGGCACTGTTCTGTTCTCTCGCTGAGGTCCTTCACCCTGTACCCCGCCCAACTTGAAGCTGTGTTTCTGTGACTCAGTGAGCCTACAGTCTACCCCGGGGGGGGGGAGCCAGGGTCCCTGCCACCTCCTCAGGGACAGTCTCAGGTCTCACTCTTCTCTCCCCGGCCACATCTGGAAGCCTCAGTGCTGCTGGGTACCAGCTCTGTCGCAGGCTTGCGCGGTGATGGAGGGGTGAGCAGCCACTCACTGTCCTCTGCTGAGTCCCCTCCCAGCACCTAAGAGCCTGAGAAGAGGAAGCAGCACCTGCTCCAGGAGGTTTGCCACCGACAGTGTGGACTCCAGCGGAAGGTGTCCGCACGTGCCTCATCCGTCCGTGACGGGGCGTTATCAGCGTGGTGTGTACTGGTTGACACCTTCTGGTGGCCAGAGCAACCGTTCCCTGCCAGAGCTGCACTCCGCGCCCCTGCTTCCCCCAGCACCCTGCTGCTTCTCTGTGGCTTTCTCACCTCGCACAGAAGGCTCTGGAGCTCAGAGCGTCCATCCTCTGCCCTTTCTTCTCAACGCCTCCATCCCTCCCTGGACAGTGAAGAAGCCAGCGCCTGGCTCTGCCCCTGTGTGTCCCCAGGGTCAACACAGCTGTGCCTTCCAGGACCAGGCCCCGAGCTTGCTGTAGGAGCTGGTGTGGTCTGAGCTCCGGGCAGGACATTTGGAAGGAAGGACGAGATGCCCTTGCCCAAGAATTCTGCTGTGTTCCAAGACCCTTGAATTGTGGAGACCACAGAAACGAGGAGCATCACGGTTATTTATCGTCACAGTTGCCATCTGCCTGGTTCTTGGCTGACACCCAAGGCCCCTCATCCATCTCTGTGAGCCTCAGACAGATGACCGTTGCTTAGATAGCAAAGGCTTCGTGAAAGATTCACAGACAGACTCACACGGGCCCACCTCCTCGGTGTCTCCCACTGTGGTCGTCGGGCCTGACAGAAAGCAAGCTGTCCCAAGGCTCAGGGGGCCAGGCTGGGCTCACCCTGGTTCCTCGGGGAGGTGGGCTTTGGTCTTCAGAAGGGATTGTCTTTGTGTAGACACCAGTTGTGTTCCTGACACTTATCCTGTCCGGTAAGACGCGTGGCTGACACTTCTCACAACATCAGGGAATTTTTTAAAGCCTGGTTGAAACGAATCATAATAAAAATCTATAAGCACTGGCTTTTATGTATTTCACTTTATTGAATTCCCTTCTTAGTCTAAAAGTAGCCTGTTTTGTAGCATTCACCTCAGTGTCCATCTACTGATAGAAAAGTCCAGGCCAGCGGGCAGATAAGGAAAAAAGGGGCCCGGCTGGCCGGAGGCGGGCTGTTATTACTTCCCGAGGAGCACTATAGACTCATTTCCTTCTGGGTTTCCTTTTGTGTTTGTCTTTTTCTATAGGTTCGGGTGATTTTCTGATACAGCTGAAGGGTGTCTTCTAAGTTGCATTTTTTTTCTGAATCACCTCAGGTTAACAATTAAATAAATGACCAAAGGTGGCACTGAACTAGCATAGCATGGAAGTCGCTTTGTTTGGCTGCGTTTGGATGAAACTTCATTTCCTCGTGGTTTCGCTGGGAAGTCCAGCCTCAGGATCAAGCTGTGAACGCGGATCAGCCAGCATGACCTCCTTCCTGGTACCCTCGGTCCAGCCCAGCCAGGAGCGCTGTCACACCCGTGCCTCTGCCTCCCAGTCTGTGCCAGTCTCGGTCTCAGCTCCCCAGGCTGCCACGCGGCCCCTCTCAGTGTCTGTTGCGGAGCCATTGTGCGGCCCACGTGATGGACACCCTCCGCTCCCACCATGCGGGCCCGCAGAGTCCTGCTGGGGCAGCGGGGCTGGGGCAGGCCAGGGTTGCTGCCCTGGGGGAAGCCCGCACCCTCCCCCAAGCGCTGAGCCTGCTGGCCGCGTTTCCTCCTCTGTCTTTCTGGCTGGACCTCTTTTGCCTGGTGTCCACCCACCCATCTTGCCTGATTTGGGGGCCCGGCTGTCCCAGAATGGGAGGTGTGGTCTGAGCTGAGCAGCAGGGCGAGCATCCTGCCAGGCATTCTGGGCCCACCGGCCCTCCTCCCACCAGGCAGACCCAAAGGACCCACTTTACAGCTGGAGAAGCAGAGGCAGGCTTCCCTGGAGGTCAGACATGGGCTTTACTCCTGGTTCGAACAGGGCTGTGGCCTCCCCAGGCTGAGTGCTACCTGAGGGAACTCTGAAGGTCCAGGACCTTCACCTTCCCAGGGATGACGAAGCCTCTCCCACCGCTGCTCCCTGTGCTGGGCTCTGTCCATTTCCTGCCACCGCCTCCTCTGGCCTTGTGGGGCTGCCCTTCCCTGCACACAGGGTGTGCCGGTTTTGACAAGGGCCGACTGTGGGCTCTCACCTCCCAGCAGGCGGGGACAGTGACTGTAAAGGAATCATTGGGCTTGATTTTGCAGACATGAATGCCAGTCTTCACTCTCAGGGAGACAAGGGTCACACTGTCTCTCTGGGACGTCCCTAAATTTGATATTTTAGGACAACCTGTTTGCAGTGCTGAAAAAACACATTTCTTCTGTGTTAGTTCATTATCATTTAGGGAATTGCTTGTTCTCACTTATCCTGACAACTCAGAAGCTCCTGACCCCAGATTTTCCTTTAAATCTCCAGCTAGATTAAAGCAATGTTTCCCATGATGCCTGGATAATAAAAGCTGTTTGTTTCCTTCTCTCCCTACACCTTGTAAGTGCTCCGCCTGTGCTGTCAGGCGTCGTTGCACAGAGGCCGGGTGATATTTCTCTCCGCCAGCACCATTCCCGGCTCTCTTCCAGAAAGACGGCACCTGGAGAGGCGCGGCCCAGGGAACCGGACTTGCTCGATGGCTTTTTAAAAAATTTCTTGCAGCGCTAAGAATGGAACCTTGGGCCTTGCATGCTAGGCAAGGGCTGTACTACTCAGCGACACTCCCAACCCCTCTCTTTGAAGTTTTATTTTTGCCTGAGCATGGTGACACCTGCCTATAATCCCAGCACTCAGGAGGCTGAGAGTCAGACACATCAAGACACCCTGGGCTCGTAGCAAGTTCAAGGCTAGTCTGCACCTACCTGTCTGTCACCTGTGTGTGTGTGTGTGTGTGTGTGTGTGTGTGTTTGTGTGTGTGTGAGGGAGGAGGAGAGAGAGAGAGAGAGAGAGAGAGAGAGAGAAATCTGGATTTCATTGAATACTATAGTCTTCAAATATTTGCACATGACAAAAGATTTCTTTAACTAGGTTAATATGTTGTTTACTACTTCATCGATAGAAGGTAAATTATACAGTAAATATTACTAGTAGAACTGGAGATTGAACACAGGGAGTGCTACGCTAACTAGCCCAGTCCTTCCTTTAATTGTGTTTAGAGACAGGGTCTTGCTAAGCTAGCCTCAAGTTTATGACCCTGCTGCCTCAGCCTCCCAAGTAGCTGGGATCATAGATGTGCACTACCATGCTCAGCTTATATGTTATATACTAATTTACGGTGGCATCACAAAACAAGCCGGCAAGAGTCTGAACAGTTTCCAGTGCCATCCGGGGGGCTGTGGAAGCTTCTGCCAAGAGGGGAGCTCATCTTAGTTCTCCCCAGAAGCAGTGCTGGGTTAATAGGGTGGCTCCACATGAGAACTGGCCCAAGGGAAATTAACAACTGGAGGTTGAAAAGGTTTTCTTTTTTTTTTTCCATTTCTTGCTACTTCTTTTTTTTTTTTTTTTAGACAGGGTCTCATTATGCAGTTCAGACTGGATTTGAACTCACTTATATAGCCCAGGCTGGCCTCAGTCTTACAGTGATCCTCCTGCCTCAGCCTCCTGAGTGTGGGGATTACAGCATGCACCGCCATGCCTGGCTCTTGCTCCTCATCTGCTACCAAGAGGAGGCAGAAAAATAGAACCAGTGTAGATGAGCTGAGCCTCACTTGGGCCTCAAGTGCATCAGGAACTTCACTGATGTGTGAGAAACAGCACTGATGCTGCACGCTCGTTTCGTGTCACGCGGTTGTGTTATGGGCCGAATGCTTACACTTCCCTCCGTCATTCATATTTGAAGCCCTTGCCCCCAGTGGGGGACAATTAGGCTTAGATAAGGTCTCCTTAAGAGGGTGGCCCGGTGTGGCAGTGTATGCCTGTAATTCTAGCACTTGGGAGGCTGAAGCAGGAGGACTGTTGTGAGTTTGAGGCCAGCCTGGGCTACAAAGTAAACTCAAGGCCACCTTGAACTGCATAGCGAGACCCTGTCTCAAAAAAAAGAGGGCGAATCCTGGGCTGGTGGGATTAGTGCCTTTGGAAGAAGAGATGCCAGCTCAATTCTTCCTCCTCTCCCCTTCATTCTCCAACCTCAGTGGCTCAATGGAGGCCTTGTAAGGACACACAGATTGCATGGCTGTGAGTGCTCCCCAGAAACCAAGCATGCCAGCACCCTGGCCTTGGACCCCTGGAATCAGGAAAGTAAACTCCTGTGCTTTAGTGCACAGCCCAAGGATGTTCCTGTAGCAGCCTAAGCTGACTGGTCTGGGCAGCGATGGGTGCACTGCAGTCCCTGCAGCCGCGAAGCAGGACTCGGTCCTAGGTGACATGCTGTCGTCTGATGCTGTTTCCACACTTTGGGTCTGTCCTCTGAGCCTCTCAAGGTGCAGGGACACAGTTTGGGGGTATTCCCTCCTCCTTCCAGCTGCTCACCAGTGGTCTCTCCTTGGTCCTGAGCCCCAGGTGGAGGGCTTGTTGGCACCCACCTGCATTTGTATGTGGGGCCTCGTCCTCCTGGCTCTCTCTCCCACTGCCAAGCATACCAGACCCTCCCAAGCCGCTGTACATCCCATTCCCAACTCAGGGCCACCTTCTTTCTTCCCTCCCCCTGTTTCAAATGGCAGCTTGATGGAGAAGGACAGATTCTGAGATGTAGCCGTGGCACCTTAATCTGAAAGGTTTAGGACCAGAAGTGTTTCAGATTTGGGATTTTTTTGGCCCAGATTTTGGGATATTTGCATTAAACTTTACCTGTTGGGAATTTCGAATCCAAAAATTATAAACTCTGAACTAAAAATCCAAAATGTTTTTGGGTACAAAAAGTCAAGAGTCAGATTTGGAGCATTTTAGATTTTGAATTTTTAGATTAGGAATACTTCACCTATATTTTTTACTTCTTTCTCTAGTGGGTACATTTTTTTTTTTCTGAGCAATTCCTACTTAGAGTTAAAACTAATGGTGAAGTATGGAAATAATATAATAGAATCTGGTAAAATGATCAGAACATAGGACTCTGGAGCAGCTAACTTTAAACTTTATGCATTGGGCTAAGCGTGTAGCTTAATTAAAGGGCTTTTTCCGGGGAGTCTGAAGCTGGGTTCTTTCCACAGTACTGCAAAAACACTTTCAGTATCACATCCTTGTTAGTGTTTATTAGGCTTAGGACTCATAGACAGGAAAAAGAGGATACAGTCTCTGTCTGAGTTCTAACAAAGAGATCGACTACATTGCTAAACCACGTTGTCCTGGCATGGTGGCACATGCCAGTGATCTCAGTACTTAGGAGGCTGAGGCAGGAGGATCGCCATGAGTTCAAGGCCAGCTTGTACTACCTAGTGACCCTGTCTCAAAAAGGAAACAAAATGAAACAAAACAAATTATAACCAATTTGAAAAGAATTAAATTCTGTACTGCATGTTGTAACCTGCTCCCGATTGCTACAAGACAAACATGTTGTAACTTGCTGTAACCTGCCCCCTCCCCAGGCTAAAAGTTTGCTTAAGCGGCATGTCTAAACTTGTTGCACCGTTTCCTGTTCTGTATGCGCCTAATACCACCCCCCCTTCCCCTAAGGCCCTGACTCCACATTGCTTGACCCAAAAAGGAAAAACTACCAAAGGAGCCAATCACAAGATGCCTAATGTGCAGTTCCTCGTTTGCGGTTTGCAAGCTTAAAAACCCAGCCTTCCGCCTGCTCGGGGCTCTCCTCGCCTGCGTTGCACTGGAGATGCCGCTGGGTACCAGCTTAAATAAAGCACTTTTTAAAGAGATCTCATTTTGTTCCGGGCTACTTTTTGGGGTCCCACTTTTTGGGGTCCCACACTGCACTGTTCAGAGGATGCATCTAAACACATATGCTCTTATGGAGGACTGCGTGATGATATCTGTTTCATTCAACATACTTAAAATGATTTCTAAGAATGTATGTATATTTTTTAAATATTATAATGTAGCAAGCAGAATAGGAGAGTAAAGGAATGAAACATTATGCCTCTAGACTTAAGGGTATTTGAGATCCTGCCGCTGAAACCCAGGAGGACCACTGTGAGGGACCAGCAAGGAGTGCAAAGGTCAAAAGCTCCTTATTAGCTTCCAGCAGAATGTATTCAGCACACCCTTTCCCCCAAAGGATTTAAAATGGTTTCTTTTCTTTTGCATTTTGCATAAGAAATGGTGACTAAAATGAAGCAAATTGTTGGAAATCTAGGTGAGGCTTGGCGGCCCTAAGGGACAGGGCGCACTGGCTCTGTCTGAGCGACCTTGAACCCTTCTCTGCTCTTCAGACTCTCCGAGAGAAGAGCTTTCACGTCCCGCATTCCTTTAATCGCCTGCACCTCCCATCACAATGGGGCCAGATCTTCCCTGAGCCAGGGTGGGCGGGGGTCTCCCAAAAGCATTAGAATAGTGTCAACAGGAAGCTCTTTCATGCGTGCAGCCCACTTGAGTAAGAACTGTGGGGCTCTGCCGCCATGAAGACCCTGACCTTAGACCCGGAGCAGGAGCAGGTCGGCAGCTGTCCAAGGAGCGTCTAAGCCTGTCCGTGAAATTCCTGTATCTCCTCAAACACGAGAAACAATACAATGATGTAGTCACCCAGGGAATCCATTAGACTTGGCAATTTAATTTCTACTTCCTTGAGATCTTCTCTTGAAGGGTGGGGGGGGCAGGGATATCTTCCTGTTTAGCATAATAGATCTGATTAGATTCCCCAGGGATTCTTGACTTATTCTCTGGGCGATTTTAAGAATGTAATTTTTTCCCTCCCTTAAATGTCAGTCTTGTCTGAAAAGAAAATAGGTTATGAGCTTTGATCACTTATCATTTCAGATTAACATTGAAATGCTGGAGGTTGGAGATCTGTCAAATGGGGCAGCAGAAAACACGGTTATCTCCGAACAGGGGAAGTGCAGATTAACAAATTTCATATCCAATAATACTTATTGAGCGTTTGCTTTGCTAAACTGGAAATTCTCCACTCCAACTCAGCGAGTGTTAGAGGCTTCACAGAATAAATCTGTATTAAATGAAAAATAAATCAATTGTCACGGTTGTACAGCCCAGAAAATTTACAGCTGAAGTAAGACAAAGAAAAGCGCCCCCAACCCGCTCCCCGCTCGGCGCCCGCCCTCCCCCCCCGGGCCTCTACACCTGCACCAGTGCGGCCGGCCGGGCCCTGCCCGGGGCGCAGGCGCGTGACCCGCCGACTCCCGCAAGCACAGCGCTGCTTTATCCCGAGGCGGGGCTCGAAGGCGCGGGTGCAGTCTGCAGCCCCTGCCTGGGCTCAGTCTTCTACCTGCGCCGCCCTTAGCTGGAAAATCTCAGCAACATATTTTAGACGCACAAGGCAATTAAACAAGGGTGTTTATTTTTCAAATGCTCGAAGTAATTCCATTTAAAGCTTAAAAAATGTCATTTTAGAGAATTTCCGGCAGCACTGTTCTCATCCACAGATTTCGGTGGGAAATAAGATGATTTCCTGTTTAGAGTTTGCAGTGGGTAGTGTTTTATTTACTGTATTGTACTGTACTCTCTTTTTCTAGCACTGTGGATTCAACCCGGGACCTCCTGCGTACAAGACAAGTGCTCTACCACTGAGCTACACCCCCAGCCCTTGACATTTTTTTATCGTTTAGTTTGGGTTTTTTTGAGGCAGGGTCCTGCTATGTAGCCCAGGCTGGGCACTAGCTCTCAGTGCTCCCTCCGCCTCAGGGGAAGATTCCATGCCCGGTAACATTTTGCTTTAATAACCAAAAAATGGTGGAAAAACAGGGAGGAAGGGAAAAGGGGATTAACGAAAAGAATTGGGGAAACAGTGGAGGTAGAGGCTTTGAAAGTGCGGAGGGGACCGAGAGATGAGAGGGGTGGGGAGGGGAGGGGCGGGTAAACCGAGCTATGCTCTGCCCGGGCCGACTCCCCCATGGCAAGATAGCCATGACCTGCTGCAAACGTGGGCTGACGGAAATCAAAACTAAAAAGCATCAAGAGATGCTGGGTTTTTTGTTTGTTTTTTTGGGACAAGGTCTCGCTATGCAGTTCAGGCTGGCCTTGAGATCACTCTGTAGCCCAGGCTGGTCTCCTACTCCTGACAAATCACATGCAGCCCCGGGCCCGGTGAAATTGTTCCCAAAGGTCACAAGGTCTGGGACTCTGGCCTAGGGGCTGCTTATTCTGTCTTTGAGTGATTCCACAGGCGAGTTTGCTCTTCTTCAGTCTTTCCAACTGAAGATTGATTGATTCATCAGGTTCTCACCATGAAGCTCAGGTTGGCTCGAACTCAGAGATCCTCCTGCCTCAGCCTCCTCAATGCTGGGATTACAGGTGTGCACCCCATGCCCAGCTCCAACTAGAGTTGTAGGGTTTGCTTCCTTCAGGTCTCTTCTAGCTCTACAATTGTTTATATGAGTGGCGCTGTTGCTGTATTTGGCAGCTGAACTAGTTACTAATTCCAGTGAACGTTGGTACCTGTTTTATGTTAGGTAAACTTAAGACCCAGAGACGACCGAGGGAGGCAGCCAGTTTTACTAACAAGACAGTACATGGCACATGGGGGTCTACAGGGGAGACTTTAGCCATTCCCCGGGCAGGGCAGCAGTTAAGCCTGGGAGAGGGGGCGGAGCTTGGGCTGGGGCACGGATTGAAGGCTGGGGGACGGATTGAAGGCCGGGGGCACGGCTCACACTAACATCTTGTCTGTTGTCTGTTGCTGAGCCAAATGACCCAAACTGGGTCAGTTATACAAAATAGAGGTTTACGTATGGCCATGTTGTGGAGGCTGGGAAGTATAAGAGCATGCTAGAAGTTTATGGTCAGGGCCTTTGTACCGAATCATAACGTGGGTGGAAAGAGGAAGAGCAAGCAGGTTTGTGCAGGAGAGATGAGACATGCTAGCTAGCAGCTAGTTAATCATTTATTTATTTATTGTCTTTTTGAGACAGGGTCTCTCTATGCAGTTCATGCTGGTCTTGAACTCGAGATGATCGTCCTGCCTCAGCCTCCTGAGTGCGGGGATTACAGGCATGCGGCACCACGCCCAGCTTTTTTTTTTTTTTTTTTGTCAGCCTTCTGTTTAGTTCCCATGAGAAAAATGACTCCGCTTACAGACCTGTTCACAGTGTAAGGCCCTGCCTCCAACACTACCCCAGTGACGGTGACACTAAACATGAGGTCTGGAGAGGACAGATCCTGTTTGCACAGGGCAGAACCGGGTCCAGGTTCTTTGGGGAGCCAAGGCCTGTGGAGGTTCCATGCCCAGATTCTGCTGCAAGGGCGGCCTGCTAGGGGGGAGTTGCGGGCTTCTCCCAGACTTAGCTCTTTCCGTGTGAAACTGGGGGTCTCCTAAGCCTTCACTAGTTTGAGGCCAGCATATAATCTTCAGACTAGAACTGGGCTTGAGACTCTTCATTCTCCTGCCATCCTGGACATAGCTTTTCACACCAAGTCAGTGGAGAAAGAAGAATTGTACAAACTCACAGGAGTTTTGAGGGGGAAATGAGTTTCTTTTTTAATTTTTTTTTTTTTTTTTTTTTTTTTT
>PVLD010011979.1:0-33048 GCA_004027595.1 Dinomys branickii | reverse complement strand
TGACGTAATGCGCCAGTGCTAAGCTTGTCTGCAGAGTGATGCTTCTGCTCCCACACTCACCTCCGACACACACAGAACCTGTCAACTCACCTTTTGGCATTAACGTGTCCCGTCAACAACAGAAGCTTGGCTGAGGTGGGAAGGGCATAAAAATGTTACATATATGCCATGGACATCTGTTGTAATTTAGAACATAGAGCATACTTCATGGCTGCTAAGATGTACATAGTGCTCACATTAATACCGCCACAATAATATAATAAAAACAGCAAGTTGCAGCGCAGGAGGGAACCCAGGGCTTCAGGCAGGCGAGGCAGCTGCTGCACCACTGAGCTGCATCACCAGCCCCCAAATCTTTAATGTTTTGAGCTGCAAACCATTAAAGTGTCTTGGCGGGAGAAGGGGTCCTGGCTGTCCTCGCCAATGCTCCCTGGACACGGTTTGGTGTGGTCAGGAGCGATCTTATCAACACTTGCTGAATCCTGGTGCAGGAGGGACGCTTGGAGTGTCAGTGGCTCCCTCTCAGGGACGCCGATTGGCCTCCTCAGTGGCACAGAGGAGGGTGCAGCATTGACAGACACAGACACTGGGAACTCTTGAAGGAAAATGATGTAGGAACTGGACTCTGCCTGTCAAGAAGTTTTAGGACTATGTTAAACAATTCACTAGGTATATAAGAAATACGGTATATATCTATATGGCATGTGTAGACTGGTAAGAACAATCAATGTTTTCTATGTGTAAGATAGTTCTTTCAAGAATTACAGAGAAGCTGGGCACTAGGGGAGGTTGATGCAAGGGTATTGATTATAGATTTGAGCACAGCCTGGGTAATTTAGAGACCTGATGAAACCTTCTCTCAAAATAAAAAATTAAAAAAAGGGCTAGGGATATAGCTCAGTGGGAAGACTGAGTTTAAACTCCAGTAATGCCAACGTATATAGTAAAATAAAAATTCTGAGTGATAAGAAAGCTTTGGTTATAGTTTTGGCCACATTTTTCTTTTATCTTTTTTGATACAAGGTCTTGTTGTACAGTTCAAGCTGCCCCTAAATTAACTATATAGCCCAGACTGGCCTCGAACTTGCAGCAGTCCCCCTGCCTCAGCCTCCTGAGTGCTGGGATCGCAGACATATGCCGCCACGCCTGGCTGCATTTTTCTTTTTAGAAAGAAACACACCAGATCTGGTGGTGCTGCCTATAATCCCAGCACTGGGGAAGCTGAGGCAGGAGGGCTGCCACAAATTCAAGGCCAGCTGGGGCCACATAAATGAGTTCAAGGACAGGCTGCACTACATAGTGAGACCATGTCTGGAAAAAAAAACCCCAAAAAACAAAGACACATCTTATAACCAGTGGTATCTTAGATGTGATGAAATACTCTAAGCATATTTTTTCTACAATCCTTTATGTCTGAATGTCTGAGCAATTTTCTTTTGACAGTGGTTGCTCTTCCCCATTGTCTTTCTCGCATCTTCTATAATTTACAGCTGCGGTTTCTCTTAACATGGAGTGAGACTTACAGATGGCAAAGGAAGTCTGGTTTCAGGCATATTTAGCAAGTTGGGTTGGCCAGCTCACATACTGAACAGCTATATGGGTGAAAGAGGGTGCAGGACAGGGGTGGTTCCCAGGTTTCTGGTTGCAACAGTTGACAGATCTGGCCAAGCACCTGGCCTTAGTAGATCTGTGCTGCTGTAATGGGACAGCATAGGATGGGCTGGGCGGGCCCCAAACAATGCAGATTCGTCCCTCACCCTCCTGGAAGCCAGGGAGTGTGAACTGAGATGCTGGTAGATTTTGTGTCTGATAAGGGCCTTTTTACTGTATCTCTGCAACATAAAGGGGCAGGGGATCTCCTTTGCAGGGGCACGAATCTGGACTTCAGCACCTGGACTCTCTCAGAAGCCCTGTTATGGTTTGTGCCCAGATGTTGCCCCAAAGCCTGTGTGGCTGTAGGTGGGGCTTTTCAGAGGTGGCTGCCTCTAGGGTGTGTGATGCTGGGATTAGGGGTGCGTGATCACTAAACTCGTCCACTGACACTTACTGGTTTGGTGTGGTTCTGGGCAGGATAAAGGTGTCCCTCCTCGGTCTGAGCGCTGCCTGTGCTCAGCGGGCAGCCTGGATAGAATACAAGCGACGGAAAGAGGGCTGCTGCTTGTCGCTTGCTCCTTGCTGCTTTTGCTGCCTTCTGCCTGTGACAGACTGTTTTCCTCTTTGGTTCTCCTCTGCCACGCTGCTGTGGAGCCAGCCAATTATGGACTGAGCCTGTTACAAGGCAGCTGAGTTAGATAGAAATATTATAGGCAGACAGGGCCAGGCCCTTGAGGGAGCCAACATGAAAGACAAGATACATATTGCTGTGGGCCAGACCTCAAGACAAAAGATTAGACAAATGCACCCACATACCTCCCTAGGGATGGACGTCAGGGACTGATATTCTAAATAGGTAGTGATCACCTTGAAGAGTCCCTGACCCCACCCTGTACAGGAAAAGCCCCTGTTCTGTGTTCTTGCCACTTGCTACGGGGCTCACTTCCCCGTTTGATCCCAATTTAATCAATTTGACCTGAACAATTCTCACTGGCTGACCATAGTTTTATACCACCTCATGTCCACCTTGTGATTTCCCATTTTTCCCCTACCTTGGACCCACCTTAACTTATGGTTTTGTCCCTAGAAAAGACAGAGTCTTGGGCAACTGACTAGGGCCCCCCTTCTGTCCCTCTGGGACAGAAGCTTTCTTTCCCTCAATAAATATATTCTGCTCTTAACCTCCATTGTTCCTAAAATTCATTCTTCGATTTTAGAGAACATGAACTCGTCCCAGATATCGTTCAGGTTGGGAGATTTTATTTTCCTGTATCAAAACCTCTACAAACTGTGAGCCAAATTAATATTTCCTCCTTCAACTTTGGGTGTTGGATATTTTGTTTCTTTTTCTTTTTCTTTGTCTTTTTGAGACAGGGTCTTGCTATGCAGTTCAGGCTGGCCTTGTGCTCACTTTGTAGCCCAAGCTGGTCTCAAACTCACAAGGATCCTCCTGCCTCAGCCTCCCGAGTGCTGGGATTACAGGTCTGCACCACCACACCTGGCAGATATTTTGTTTCAGCAACAATATAAAGCAACTAAGATAGGCCCCATCCTCTACTACCATCACCTTGGGAGTCAGGAATGCAGTGTATGAACTTTGGAGGAAAGAAATATTTAGTCTGCTGCACACCTGTTTTAGTAAATAAAGTTTTATCAACACTGCCGCACACATTCATTATGTATTGTCTGTCACTGATTTTATCCTGAAACCAAGCTGAGTAGTGATTACTGAGACTGAGGGTCCAAAGTTTAGACCATTACAGAGTGTGCCAAGTGTTGTGCCAGGGAAATGGTTGTATCCCCAGATTTAGTGTAAAGAATATGAGACGAAGATAAAACTTACAGGGGGAGGTGATGAGTGTGCTATAATGACTTCTCACAGGATCTGTCTATAGACAAGCAAAGTATTTGTTTAATGAGAAATTATGAAGTCAGTAAAACATAGAGCTGAAGGCAAAGATGTTTTTACCGCTTCTGCAAAGAGAGTGCTAACATAGAGACCTTTGACACTGGTTCTGAACTGTTCACTTGGGCAGAAAAGCTTATTCTCAAAGCGTTTCAGTCTCAGTTCCCAGGAGCGGTCAGGTGCACCGAGAACCTACACAGAGTGCTTCCGCCAGCAGCACTGAGGTCGGAAGGGAGAAGATTCAGCCAGATGTGAACCCGGGAGCTGGGTCTTATTACCAGCAGGTGTTTAGGATGATTCCGTGTGATCGGTATGCTGAACAGAGCTTTCCACTTAAATGTGATCCTGATGAATGTGATCTAATCAATACGCAGAGAATCAAACCTGAACGTTAGTTTCTTGTCTGCTTTCTCCTCTAAAGGTGAAGGTGGAAGCTGTCATTTAGATGGGTTTAGTTGTCTTCTGAAGAAACAACAAGTGAAAATAATTTGTAAGGAGCGATGCACTCAGTTCCAGCGTCTCTTGCCTGCTGGTGCCTGCAGTGGGTTTTATGCATAACAAAAGGTCTGTGGTTTCTGTGCTCCAGGAAGATTAGAGTTGTCTGATCACACCAGTCCCTCTGCTTCCTGCTTTATGACAGAAGGCTGGACCATCAGTCTGGCGGAAGAGCAGACAGATGAGGACAGGGGTCAGGCACGCTGAGTTTTAATCCTGGTTTGGAAATGGTGTGGAATGTCCGGGGAGGAGAGGGGGGTTGGCAATTGAAATTCATTAGGCGACATGACTGAGTGCTGATCAAACAGAGCAGACTCACCTGCACTGTGAAAAAAAATCAAAGACTGCCTGGGAAAAAAGAAAACACAGAAGAGATAAAGAGATCAACACTAGCCCTCTTCTGGGAAGACTTGCCAGGGTATTAATAACCTGCTTGAGCTCTTGAGTTTTGTGACTGTCTCCAAAATGAACAGACTGTTCACTGTGACAAGAGGATCTCCCGAGCGGAGTTCACCAGTTTACCCCAGTAAGGCACCGACTGCTCTTCTGCAGGCGCTGGTGCTGCTGGGATGGGCCAGTGGCGGCGTCTTGGGCTCTTGGCAGGAAAGGAAGTCAGTGCTGTGGACAAGTGAGGCTGTCCACTCTGCCTCTCAGAAGTCAGGGGCCACCTCAGGCCCTCGATTCTTTGGCCAGTCTTAAAGGCAGCACAAACATTTGGAACGCAGTGGAGACTGGAGGCAAAGGATGCCCTCATGCCCGTCATGGTTGCAGGCAGCTATAACCACCTCTGCAAGGTGACTGGACACAGCTGTAGGGACGAGGGAAGGCAGTGTGGGGTGTCTGGCCGCCTCAGTGCCCACGTGTGCTTGGCATGCTGGTGGCAATTACTGAGCGAGGGGAAAGGGATTGCATTATTAATATATGAATTATTAATTATTATAATTGCGTTTGTCATTTATTGAGCAGCAGGCATGCACTAGAAGCTGAGCAGCCCTTAAGCGTCCCTTCCTCGGGGCGGGGCAGGCTGAGGTAATTAGATCTGAGAGCTCTGCAGTTGCAGAGCTGTGGAACTCTCTGCACCCGCTAAGTGCACTCTCTAGACCGCGCATCTTCGTATGGTTTTTCTAATTTGTTTATGTAAAAAAGGGGCGCCTGCTATTTGTCAAGGCAAAAGATGCTGTATCAGGTTATTTTAATTAGTATTTATTATGTTTTGCTATTAGCAATCAGAAACTAGATGAGAAAATGCTTTCATGCTGAAACACATGCAGTCCTCTTCTGCTTGCCCAGGGGTGTCTCCTCCAAGAGTGCTGAGGGGCAGAAGAGGCCGCACGTGTGTGGGGGTGAGCGCCGCCTGGTGGAGGAATTTCTTTTGGGCTCACGTGTCCGAGCGTTCCGTGTGAGAGGCAGAGCAGTACAGCTCCTTAGTTAACATGGAACTCTTAATTTTTTTTTTAGACAGGATCTTGCTGCGTAGTTCAGGCTGGCCTTGATCTCACTATATAGCCCAGGCTGGTCTCAAGACCATGGTGATCCTCCTGCCTCAGCCTCCTAAGTGCTAGAATTATAAGTGTGCACCACTATGCCTGGCTAATTCTTATGTAGTCTTAGAATGTTAAGAATGAAAATGATTTTAGAAATTGTCTGGGCCAGGCATATAGCTCAGTGGCAGAGTGCCTGCCTGGCAAGTTTGATTCCTGGAAGAAAGAAAGGAAGGAAGGAAGGGAGGGAGGGAGGAAGGAAGGAAGGAAGGAAAGAAAAAGAAAGAAAGAAAAAAAGAAAGATTGTCTTGTCCAGGTGAGCATATTGGTGCATGCTTGTAATGCCAGCACTCTGGGAAGCTGAGGCAAGAGGATTACCATGAGTTTAAGGCCAGCTAGGGATATATAGTGAGTTCAGGGTCCCTGAACTACATAGTGAGATCCTGCCTCAACCAGACAAAACAAAGGAACAATAACAAAGAAACTGTCTGCTCAACCTTCTCATTTTGTAGATTTTTTGGGTCTCTTTACAGGGTCTTGCTATGCAGTTCAAGCTGGCCTTGAGCTCTCTTTATAGCCCAGACTGGCGTGCAACAATCCTCCTGCCTCAGCCTCCCGAGTGCTGGGATTACAGGTGTGCCACCATGGCTGGCTCACTTTGTAGATTTGGAAGCTGAAGTTTGAGATGTTTTCCAATCTACCTGAGGTGATAACCTTAAAACAGAACTGGGACTACAGGTAGAGTGTCAAGCCCTTGGTTATGAACCTGCTGCGAGACCATGTGTATTGTGGAGCTGGGACAAGGATGATTGAAAATATACTGAGTGCTTAAATAAAAACTTATTGATGGCAATGTCTCTCTCTCTCTCGATGTTTCAGACAGGGTCTCGCTGTGTACTTTAGGCTGGCCTTCAACTCACCATATAGCCCAGGCTGGCCTTGAACTTCAGGCGATCCTCCTGCCTCAGCCTTCTGAGTGCTAGGGTTCCAAGGATGCCCCACCGTGTCTGGCTGGTAATGTGAGTTTTATTGTGGTCATTTTTCTTTTTAAAGTAAACATTCATCGTATGTTTTGATCACACCTCATTGTATAGCACTGGACTCATGAACTCAAGAGGGGTAAAACCAAGTTCAAGTCACATGAGTCAATTGTGCGAGTTTTCCGTGCAGATCTCTTGTTTTTCCTGCTCTCACTCTGTTCACCTTGAAAGACTATTACCTTCATTGCTCCCCACGCCCTTCCTCAGGTGAGATTTGTATCCCAGGGTGAGTCTGAGGAGGGCGAGTGGCTCTGAAGGCCATCACTTCTATGCAACCCACCCCTCCAGAGGAGGGGCCTCCCTCCTCCATTGTTTTTCGAGGCTCGTCAGAGGTCCTGGTCTCGCGGGCTCTGCAGTGTGACTTCGTCCGGGCCACAGCTGGGCAGCGTTCCCACAGGTTGAGGGAAGAGCAGGAACCCGCCCTCTGATCCGAGCCTCGGCTGGGCACTGGAGCCCCCATTCACCCAGCCTCGCAGCTGGGGCCTGCGCAGGATGCGCCTGCCCTTCTGGCCAGCAGGATGCGACTGGCATGCGGTGTCTTTCCTCCTCACCTTGCTAAGGAGGAGGCTGGGCCTTGCCCGGGCAGGCACAGAAGGATTGCTGAATGATAACCGTCCACCGTGGGGGTCCGTTTTGGAGATTTTTAGCAGTGCAGACACCACACATTCCCATTCGTCTTAATGCGTTCTCCGCTGGGAACGGTGGGCTGCCTCCTGGGGAAACGTTTGCTTATTTCTGCTTCCAGGGCTGGACTGGGGAGCTTTAATTACACATATGCAGCCCTTAGTAAGTGAGGTATTTACAGTGAGACTCATAACGTGGAGATATTGCCCACGGCAGGTGCATCCCACCAATCTCTGTGGATCTGAGGCAACTTTGCATGTTTCTAGTTTCTTCACTTTGGAGGAAAGAACACTCCTGGAATCTCCAAGTCACAGCTGACGTGACGGAAATGCGTACATCGGAGATTCGATTTCCCCTTGCAGTTGTGGAAGCGACTGAGTTCCCATTTACTTCCTCCAGGCTCCGGCATTCAGAACGCATCTACATTTTATAGAATTTCCCGGTGTTACAGTGTTTGTATGGGGGATTAGGGGGCTGATTCACAGCCGCGTGTGTACGGGAAGGTGTGTGAGGAGAGGTGTACAATTCCACAAGGTCTCTGGGTTCGAAGAAGGATCTCACATGGTTCCATCTCCCCAATGGGCAGAGGAGAAAAACCAAAGAAACAAAAAGGTCTAGAGATACGCACCTGCACAGGCAGCCAAGCAGAAGTTACCTACAAACACCCCAAAAAGCAGCTCTGAACAATTCCATCTGCATTTTATGGAAAGGAACCTTTAACAAGGAGAGCGAGAGAAGGTACAATTTACAAGAACCGTGGTATAAATCTGCCACAGTGCCAGTTGCTACAAGCGCCGGAGCCCAGTACGGGGAGAAATCCATTCAGTCGTCGACCCCAGAAAACGGGCGTGCAGTCAAGCGCAGGACTCCCGCCGCCCGGGGAGTCGCCCTCGCTGACCGATGGCAGGGACCGCCCTGGGGTATCAGGCCCTGTGCAGCGCCTTCCATTACAGCTCTGCTCCATGGCGTCGCAGCGTCCCCCGGGCCCTGGACCTGAGAGGCGCAGGAGAAGGCAGCGTTGGGCTTGCTGGGTGCTGGACTGGTTTCCTCGGATGCCCGGTGCAGGGCGGATCCCGTTCTTCCATCCTTCCCACCCCCAGTGGGTCCCAGGCAAGCGCTGCGTCCCTACTCTTACAAAGACCCTGCACTTCCTCCCTGTTTCAGCAGCCCTCGCGGGCACACGGGGGTTTTATTCCTTTCCTTTCGTCTTTTGTCATGGAGAGGCTTTTGCTTATCGGATAGAACCTCTTGGGGAGGCCGGTATTTGAGTTTCAAGGTGCGTTTTTCCTCTGATCTCCTTTGCTTCCTGGTACCCTGGGCCATCCAGCCTTTTCAGGCTTTTTAGGTCTTTCTTGCAGTTACTCCCGGGAGCGTGCTCAGGCCGCCGGAGACACCTCTGGAAAGGCCTTCAGGTCCTCTGAACTGACCGCGGTGCGTGGACCGCTTGGGAGAAACGAGGGTTTTCGGAGGCTGCAGGCCCCACGGCCGACGTGGCCGGGGGCGCCAGCTCACTCTGGGAGGCGTGGTGCCGACGCCGGGCGCGAGGTGGCGCTGCAGGCCCGCGATCGCTCGGGAGGACACGAGGTGGGGCCGAGCTCCCAGCAGCTAGCAAGGTCCTGCTCAAGGCCAGACCCTGGAGCTGGCTGGGAATAGTCAGCTTGTGTGGGCGCTGACTCCACATCCGCTGAGCTCCTCCCCTTCAGTTCATCAATGTGCTCGCCTCTCCCCCAGTTACCTAGGTTGACCTCTGTGCGGCAGTTAGTGTCCACGAATGGATGGATGGATGGATGGATGGATGGATGGATAAATGCTGAATGAATGAATGAGTGGGCCATAACAGCCTCCCGAGGATGGAGGACACGGGAAGAGGAGGCCGGAGCTGGGCTCACCGGAGCAGGAGGCGTGGGCAGCTGGGGTCACCTCAGTGCTCTGAAGCTTGGTGTCTCTGTGAAGCGGGAGAACGCTGCTGGGAAGGGCGCATCGCACCTAGCGTCCTGAGGTCTCTCCCTTATGTTCTGGCTCCCTCTGTTCTCGAGGTTCTTGTCTTCCACGGACTCTGTTAAATGTTGGAGTGCCCGCGGTGCTGGGTAACCCCAGGAGCAGCCTGGGCAGCTGTCAGCGTCCCCTGGACCTCCAGATCCCCGGGTCAGCACAGCACCTTTCTGCACAGCCTCTGGAGCGCCCAGCGGGCCGCGAGGGTCTTTTCTGCCCCGAACTTCCGGGCAGGCTTGTAAGGCACCCCTAGGGCCCCTCCTCACCTTAAAGTCTGACGGCCAACAAGTCCGGGTCCTCAAAGGCTGCTGGTCCTCCCGCCTCTCACATGTCCCTGGCCTGGCCATCCTGCAGCTCAGTGCAATCCCCGGCTCACAGTAGGTGCTGGGGGGAGTCGTCACTGTAGGTGCGGTGAGGCCAGTGAGACGCTGCTGGTGAATAGGATACCAGTGCGGGGGCAGAAGATAACTGAGACATGGGGTCTGCTCTCTGGGCAAGCAAGTCCTGACAAAGGCCACAGTGTACCACAGACGCAGCTCTCGGTCAGGCTGGAGACCCATGTCACAACTTCCACTTTCCCATGTACCTCTGCTCAGCCCCTTCTCGTGTCTGGAAGTCACCAAGGGCCTTTGCACCTCTCCTGGATCAGCCACGGGTCTCAGACAGCCCCTGAATGGCCAGACTGGCTCACACAGGACACCAGGCCTGGCTGGCAGCAGATGCGGGGGCAGAGCACAGAGCCAGGAGCCCGTCTCCCTGGAGACTCTGCAGCTGGGGTTGGCGGGAGGTGCGGAGAGAACCAGATCTGCAGGCAGCTTTTCTGTCCAGCTGCGGTCAGGAGGAGGCACTGAGACTGGGGCCACTCGGTGACCATGGGACCATTCTCCTCTTGGGTTTGGGGACACGTGGGGGCTGGCTTTCCTTGCTAATGGGTGCGATGCAAAGTCACCATACAGGAGGGTGTCTTTAAGCGGTGGCTGCCTCCTTCCATCCTGCCACAGACTCAGTGCTGGGGACTGGGCTGGGACTTCCTGACCATGGAAAATGTCTTCTGTGTGTGTGTGTGTCACACCCCTCTGGGCCCCCTCCCTGAATGCTTAAGGTCTCCACCACATTCCATTAGAGCTGCTGTGGGCTGCTTTCCTGGTTACGTCTCCCAAGGGATGTCGTGTTGTCTGTAGCTCAGGTTCATTTCGTCACAGCAAAGGGTCCCCTAGTCCGTCAGGATCGGTATCCCGACAGGACCCAATCCATCAGTGTGGGCAGCCTACTGTGGGTGCCTCAGCGTCTGGTGCCCAGGGTGACACTGGCTGAGCCATGTAACACCCCTCGTGGCTCAGTGGGCAAGCTGAGCTGCTTGCAGGGGGTGCCCAGGCCCTTTCTCTCTCAGGGAGGTGCGACTCCTGTGTGCTGCACACTTTCTCAGAGCTTGAGGGGCTCAACACTCTGGGGCCAGTGAACCATCTCTCTCTACAGTGTGTTCCCTATTCTGTCCAGCACAGCTCCTGAGGCCTCACGTGATAAAGTTTGGGCCACTTTCCTGGAGGGAACAATGCCTCACACACACGGCTGACACAGCCTGAGAGAATGTGCAGTGTTATTGTGTGATGGATGGGGTATGGGGCAGAGTATTCCCTGCTTGGGTATTTTGCTCTTCAGGAACAGAAGAATTTAACTTTCTATTTCTTTTTCTTAAAAATTAAATAAATTGAGCTGCCTAAACAGCTAAATATCAGAGCCCTTTGGAGTCTCTTGTCTCGATTGTCCTTAACTTCAGGGTCCTCTGCAATTTCAGGCCCCTTCTTTAAGTGCTGGCCTTAATCTTTTATAGGCTGTGTTGTGATTCTAACCAAGCCTGGGGTGCCCTTCTCTCTGCAGCCAGGTTGATCTGACCTGCCCCAGAGCCCCAAGACTCTTGCTTCCTGCTGGCTCTGTGATCTTGAGCCACTTGCTTAGCTCCCCTGAGAGTCAAGTGCTCCTGTAGTGCTTGGGTGACATCATTTCAGCTGTTGGCTGTGAGCACCCAGGGTGCTGTGATATTGCAGGTGGTGCCACAGATGGCAGCAGAGGGCTGGGCACACTGGGAGGGCATTTCTCAGCATTCCCTTGATGTAGAAATGGCCACAATAGGGCATCTGCTGGCTGCTGAGTGGGTAATGTTATTCGGGGGCAAGGAGCCCAGAAATCCATCCGGAGTTGCAGTTCTGCCTCTGTCTTTCGGGCAAGTTCCATCACCTGCCTCGGCCTGATTCTCTCCAGAAAATGCTGGTGTAGCCGGGCATGGTAGCCCACAGCTGTACCCTCAGTGCTCTGGGAGGTAGAGGCAAATTTGAGCCTGGAATAGGCAGTTTAGTGGCTTTGTGAGACCT
This sequence comes from Dinomys branickii, assembly GCA_004027595.1. NCBI lineage: Eukaryota > Metazoa > Chordata > Mammalia > Rodentia > Dinomyidae > Dinomys > Dinomys branickii. The sequence goes on along the minus strand of PVLD010011979.1, from coordinate 21,548 downwards.
TGTCTCAAAATTAAAAATAAAAAGGGCTGAAGACATAGCTCAGAGCAAAGGCCCTGGGTTAAATCCCCAGACCCTATCCCACATATACAAAAAAAAAGTACAGAAAATGGTGTAGTAAGTAGTTGGGAGGTAGGGTGTGAGAGCTGAGGCCCTGTGCCGCGTGCCCAGTGAGCCTTCCGGTCCAAGGCCGGAGGCTCCTCAGCGGAGCTGCCTACTCGAGGGCCCTCTTCACCCCATGCACACTCTTGCTTTCCCTGGCGGCAGGGACTGAAAACAGCGACACTCACACCCATGGGCACCGGCCCACCCCTGCATCTTTTTTTTTTTTTTTGTCTTTTTGAGACAAGGTCTTGCTATGCAGTTCAGGCTGGCCTTGTGCTCATTTTGTAGCCCAGGCTGGTCTCAAACTTGTAACAATCCTCCTGCCTCAGCCTCTGAAGTGCTGGGATTACAGGGGTGCGCCCCTACTCCTGGTGGACCCCTGTATCTTCATCCTTGAGTAAAGGTGTTCCCATCTGTGACAAGAAAACACCACGCAGTGCATCGTGTGCCTGGGACGCCTGGCAGTGGTTTCCAGCTCGTTGCAAAGTGTGGGGAGAGGGGATGGGAAGGCGGAAGAACTCGGTGCCTGCGGCAGACCCTGTAGTGCCGAGACGGGACCATTTGGGTGTAATGTATCATGCAGAAGTCGCTGTGAGTCCAACCCATAGGTATTATTTGTAAACCTAATGTGTTTGACAAACTATCTAGTATGTGGTTTGAAGAACTGAGTTGCTCGCTAATGTGCACCTATTGCCATTTCAAAGATGCTCATCCTCCAGTACCCAGGGTATTTGAGCCAGAAGTCCCGGGGAACTAAAGCTGAAGTCCTGTATGTAAAACAGCATCTGCATGTAACTTAGATAAGTCCTGCCAGATACCTTTTTTTTGGTGCTGGGGATTGAACTCAGGACCTCGCACATGATAGCCAAGTGCTCCACCACTGAGCTACCCCACCCCATCCTGTTTACTTGAAATCATCTTCAGCTTACTTAGAATACCCAATGAGACATAAACTGTACAAATAGTTGTTATACTGTATCGTTAAGGGAACAGCAACGAGAAAATATCGACACATATTCATAGTTTGTTTTTCCATCCATGGTTGGATCCATAGATGGATTGAAAACGTTTCTGATCCGTGGTTGGTTGAATCTCTGTACCCCTCAGCGGGAGGGATGATTGTTTATCTTAGCACAGAAGTGAGGCTATGCCTTGGGGAGGTGAGAGGGGGTTGATCTGGGGACACCACTACATTGCAATTTTAGGTGTGACCCTGGGCTTGGAGACCTACTGTGTACAGCAAGTTGGTGGCCTCTGAGGACTTTGAGTGGTTTGTAACTGGGGCCCCTTTCACTTCTCTCAAAGCACAGCGACTGTCTTTTCAGGCCCTCCTAACCTATGAGTCTATAAATTACTATTAACATTATTTCATCTCACTTCTAACCAACCTGTGCTGCTGTGCTGTAAAGCTACCAGAGGTCCTCTGAGGAGCCTTAGTGATCACACTGAAGGCGCCAGTGTTTCTCCAGTCCTTGCTGTGAGCCACTGTGCCAGGTGTTCTGTGTCAGAAGCATCATTGAAGCCTCACAGCAAACTGTGAGAAGCTGCTGTTGCAATATTCATTTTTGAGTTTAGGAAATGGCTACTCAGCTGTATAACTTGCTCAGTGGTTGGGCTGGCACGTAAACCCAGGTAGGGCTGCTGCAGGAGGGTACGCTGAGCTGGTGCCTATTGTTCCTGAGAGAGGCAGCAAGGAGTACAACTAGCAAAGGGCTGGCCCGCTCAGTGGCCTGGCCAGGCCATTCTGGCTGCTGCCCGCTGCTGCATGCAGAGTGCCCAGTCTTCCCACGTGGATGGGGCCGGGTTATAACTCCGCGGTTACAGCACAGCGCTCCTGACTTCTCCATCTTGTCTGCCTTTTTGTCTTTAACAGAGATTCCTCTTCCCCTGTTGCTTTGCCTTCCCCTGTTGTTTGTCCATTCATCTCCACCCATTTTATCAGCTGCACTGCTTCTTCCACATGGCGCAAACTCCGACTTCTTTCCTGGAATTCACGGAGCACTGAACTCAATTGTGTATGCAGGAAGAACCTCAAAAGGGAGGTTCCCTCGTTCCTGGGCCGGCCTCGTCCCTCAGCGAATGGCTGAGGCACATGATCTGAAGGGACGCTGGGATTCCTGGCTGTCATGGCTGCTTTCAGACCTGCAGCGGGAGCCCTGGAGTTTCCAGCACTGATTCACTTCTTCTTCTAATTCAGACTTCTTTTCTGTTGAATTTCTCCAAAAAGTCTGTCCTGGATTCATGAAATATTGTTATTTATTGTTACCAACCATTTTCATTGAGGATTTAAGAAAATGTTGTATGTCTGTAAGACTGGTTTGGAATTAATTCGTGTCATTATTAGTGTTGCATGGATTCATACGATGCCCCCTTCTAAGGATAAAACAAAAACCCCCACACTTATTAGGGAGCGGTATTCTGGTCACTTGAGTCTTCTTTTATGGTAAAAGAAAAATTCCCATGGAAAGGGTCATCCATGAACTGTTGCTAGTTGTTTGTATCTTGTTTCTTTTGGTCTTCACTCAGTGACCACTTGCCTGCGGAGGGAGAGAGCCTGGGTAGAGAGTGAAGATGCTTGCTCTGTGAGTCTTTCCCTGGGCAGATGTAACTACTGAGCACAGGATTTGGTTTCTGGGTCCCCACCTCATCAGTGCCCCTGTGTGTTGTGTCTTCACCAAAAACCTCTGAGACTGGCCCCAAATATTGTGTCACTTTGACTTGCTATTGTAACGGCATGATTTAAATAAGCATTGCATATGTAGGCATTCAAAAAAGTGAACTATTTTATTCTGGTGAAACTTAAGTTCTAGGTTTTGTAAAAATTTCTATTGATTTTTGGCATTGTACCTAGAAGAGACTATACCAGAAAAAACCAGCCAGACTCTAGGAGGGTTCTGTGCTTCAAGTTTCCACTCTACCTTAGAAAAACAGAAAAGCAAGAATCATGGTAGATATATTATCTGCATGGTTGACAGAGACAGAATTCACCGACCCATCCCAGTGGACCCATACAAGAGCCCACTCAAAAGTAGCACTGAAAGTAAATGAGGCTTGGAGTGAAATACGATGCTGAAGTCCTTGCTTGCCAGAATGTGGGACCTCGACCAGTGGTGCCGACCTCCCCTGGACACAAGTCTCTGATTCTAGCCTAGATGGACTGAATCAGAATCTGAATTCTAACAAGTTTCCTATATTAGAGTTTGAAAAGATCTGTCCTAAGCCATATAAGTCTCATTAAAATTTTCTGTTCTTTAGGGAAGTTTTAAGTTCACAGTAAACTTGAGGGAAACCCTAGAAGCAACCCCAGATCCCCTCCTGCTCACCTCAGCTCCCCTGGTGGTGACATCTTGCACTAGAGCAGGATGTGTTTTATGGGGAGAGCTTACCTCACCCACAGTCCCCTGGGCACATCCGGGCTCTTTCATGGTGTCCTGTGTCCTCTGGGTTCGGACAAGGGTGGAGCCATGTGGCTCCACCATGAAGGTGTCACACCCGCCCCAATCACATCAGATAAAGGGCTCCTGTGACCTGGAGAACCTTGAGTGAAGTACAGAATTACTAAGGAGGGAAGCAAGTGGGGTACTGGACCTTTGAAGATGCACTGTGATTGGCTGAACCGTGGCCCCAGAGATGTTCATGTGCTAACTCCTGGAAACGGGACTATGTGGTGTTGCTTAACTCATTATGGTTGCACATGGAGCGAGGTTGCTAACAAGCTCACTGAAAAATAGGAAGTGTATCATCCTGGGTCATCTAGGTGGGCCTTGGGTAACCACAAAGTTCTGTTTAGTGAAGAAGAGGGAGACTGAAGTTCAGCATGAGAGGGTGATTTCGAGATGAGGCGCTCCTGGCCCTTGGAGGTGGAGGATAGGGCACAAGCCAGGGATGAAGGCTCGGAAGGCTGGAAGGCAGGGATTAGATTTTTTTCCTTAGAGCTCCAGAAAGTAGCACAGCCCTCCTGACACCTAACTGTAGCCTACTGGGATCCCTCTTGGACTTCCGACCTCTGGAATGTGAGATCATGCCCTTATTTATTTATTCACACTTGTCTTTTTGAGACAAAGTCGCACTATGCTGTTCAGGCTGGCTTTGAGCTCACTTTGTAGCCCAGGAATCGAACTTGCAAGGATCCTCCTGCCTCAGCTTCCCGAGTGCTGGGATTACAAGCAAGAGCCACCATGCCTAGCAAGATCATACTTTTATATCATTTAAAAGCATTGTGTGTGTGGCATTTGTTCTGGTGGCAGGAAGAAACAAATACACCCATTTTGTGAGCTCACTGTTTTGCTCAGGGCCTCTGCTGGGAATGTGGGCCTCAGTTATTTACATCCACAGTTCAGTTTTAACTGCTTTCATTGAAAAATGGGGTGCGTTCTTGATATTTTAAGTTTTAACAAAATATGCAATGTTAAAAAAGCCCATAGATAATATTTCTTTGCTAATTTGGAAGACATTGGCAGATCCTAGATGTCCCTGGATCTGCATTAAGAATACTGATAGCCACCGGGCAAGCCTGCCAGAAATCGCTGTTTGAAACGATGCCAGATAATGGATACACACACCATGGAGTCATCCTCCCACGTGAGAGGTGTCAGCACAGAGACAGCAGATGTGGCCCCTGTCCTTGGAATACAAGCTCTGTGAAGGCAAGACCACCATCTACATCTCTTGGGCTGTGCTACTATACGGCAGTTCTGCTTATTAAACTGTGTTTCCATTGGTCAGGGAGATGACTGCTTCAAAGAGGACTGTGGGCCTCTGAAGGTCTTCACTTCCACAGAGAGGCCATGATGCATGGAAGAGAAAGGCAGACATTAACTGGGGCTTGAACTGAGTTCGCCCCCTCCCTCACCCTATGCGAATGTTCAGGGCCAAACGAACAGCTGCAAAGCCAGCAGCCGCTGTGGCACGTGCTCAGCCCTGTTTTTTAAAAAAATGCACATTTCCTCCTGTGTGACTGCTTTATCTGGCTGATCTGTTAATTAGTCCTCTGGTCCTGGTAAGTCTGTTTTACGTATAGGTTAGGATCTCCCGTTAGCAGTCTCACAGTGGTAGTCACTTGTTTGTTTTTGCCCAGTGTGTTTTTGCCAGGGAAGACAAAGCATAGGCTTTTGCCATTTCCTTATAAAAGAAAAACAGAACTCTGAGGAGTGTAGCTTTGGGTGTCAGATATGGGCCATGTCTTGGGAAACCTGATTAAGTCCAGTGGTTGAGTGACTTTCTCTCATGAAGTGACTGTAAAAACTTCTTTCTTCTGCTAGAGCTTCTCTCCAGGGACTTGTTGGCAGAGAGAATAGAGTTGCTCAGCAATAATATATTTCCAAGTTACTATGCCGGTGGAGTTCTGAGAAATAATGGGATTTGAGAGAATGTTTTTATGACAGGCCAAAGTGCTAAAAAATAACTAAACTAGTGCAATCTCTAGACACAATCAACATTTCAGTCTGCTGAAACTTGGTTGACTGCAAAACGACTTGCTTACTTCGGTTGCATCCCAGGACACAGGTAATAAATGTTACACTTTCACCTCCTCAAAAAAGATGGAGTAGACAAAACCTTCTCTCCAGAGAAGTATGGCTCCCTGTGATTGATAGAAAGTACTGCCATGTTTGTTTCTCATGACATCTGCTTAAGCATTTTTTTTCACACACAGCATTAATTGCCAAAATCAGTGAATCAGAGTTTTGGGAGGCCAGCTTGTGGGGTTATTGTTTCTTCAAGTAGAAGGAAGGGAGGAAAGAAGTGTGGAAGCGATTAGAAGAAGCGCTACTGATGGCCTCTGGAAGATATGCATGTTTCTCCGCTTGGGCCAGAACGCAATACATCCAACTGAACTCAAGAGGGCGCTGTGTGGCAGAACTTCTTGTCAAAGGCCATCCAGGAAGCACTTGTGGGACTTTGCTACCTGGCTCTGGAGCTGGATCCTTGAATCATTTGACCTTTTCCAAGGTCAGGATGTAAGGTTGGTTAGTTTCATTGAGCAGTTCATTAGCTATTGTTCAGGACTTAATTACAGTTGACCAAGTCATGACAGTGCTTAGCAGAAGGATTAAAACAGTTGAGTAATGCTCTATTTGGATATTTTTTGGGACAGGATCACCTTTTAGTCTGCATCCTGAATCCCTGTACGCATTCATTTAACAAAGTTCACTTCCCACCGTAAATCTTGGGTCACCGTGGTACTCAGTGGCAGCAAGTCCAGACTCTCAGATAATCGACTTGCTGATGAATTAGGTACAAGCACTCAGGATAGTGGCAGGCAAAAGCATTCTGAGTGGCTGGGGGTGACTGACCGGTCTCCATTATGTAGGTGCACAGTTTCAGATGGGATTTCAATTATCAGTGTTGTCAGTGCCATTATGTGCTGAACCTTGTCCCACGCACTTAGGGTGAACAAAAAGTTATTGTGACCTAATGAGTGGGAACGAGCTGTTTCCCCCACTGTTGGAGAATGCGGTTGAACCACACTCATCATGAATAAGGCACAAAGGAGTGGGGAATGAGGTCCTTTCTGCTGGGAGGTTAGATATATTTTTTCCTCCAATGTATTTTAATTTTTCATTGCATCTGTTACTTGCTCAAATGCCAGATATTGTACTTCCTGTTTTTTTGAAGCTGGCAGTGGTGGTAGGGGGAAGTGACATAGGGTGGGGATGTGTACATAGTAATGCACTGCTCGAGGACAGGGTAGAATGCTGGACTCCACGTTGTTGAACTTGTAGGGGGTGCCAGGGACTGTGCCAAGTGATAAGCCACCTTCCACCTGGGATGTGCATGCCTCTGGGAGTACAGGGAGACTTTACAGGGGGTGACTAGTTCTAGGGAAATGGATCTCCCAGGTCTCAGCTTCCATCTGTACCCTGTGCTAAACTGTCTGCCCAGGTTGGTTTTTCTGTGGTCTTCCAGGTTCTCCTTGACCTTTCTAACTCTCCTTTTTTCCAATTCTGAAAGAAAACAATTTGTCTTCTCAACCTTGGATTTTACTATGGCACATTTTTTTTGGGAGAGAGGATACTGTCAAGGTGCACTTAAGAGGAGAATTTAATAATGCATTGCTTTTGGGGGTAGGATCCCAAGAGACCAATACAAAGAAGAACTTTTCTTAAGAAATATGGAAAGAGGGGCTGGGGATATAGCTCAGCAGCACAAGCACCTACCTGATAAGCTCAGGTCCTAAATTGGATTCCTGATACAAAAAATAAAAAATAAAAAAGAGAGAGAAAGAAAAAGAAAAAGAAAAGGAAAGAAATCTGGAGAGAGATAGCATCCTATTTCATTAAAGAGACAAACTCTCAGCAAGAATCTGCTCCATCCATCCATCCATCCATCCATCCATCCATCCACTTCAGAATTAGAGTCTCAGAATAAAAGGAATTGTCATGGATACCTTCATTAACATGTGTTTGAATTAAAATTAAAGTTTTCTGACTTAAGTTTGACTTGATAATTGGTTTGATAATCAGGTCTGGTTTTTCCTAAACAGGCAATGTGGGAGATATTTTATACAAATTGAAGTTAAATCTGTACATTTGTGATAAAAAATATATTTAAGCTATATATCTTGCATGCTGGAAAATATGTTATAATTATTTAACTTATGATAAAAATTTTGAGCACTAAGTTAATTATGTGTAAAGGAAAGTCACATCTGAGATTATGGCTTAGGGGGGAAATATACTGGTCATTTTAATGATCTTTCTCTTCATTTAGTAATTTCACTGAGAGTTGGGAGAAACTTCTTTTAACCTGTGAGAACTTTCCAAGAATTTCTTTCCCTCAAACAACCTTTCTGAGCACAATAATGATTTAAAGTTCAATATGTATTGTTTTGATCAACAGAAAGTATGATGTAGCCCCTACTGATGAAGGAGAAATTCTGAGACATTTCCTGTTCCTTTTCCCAGTCTGTAGCCAGCATCTATAGCAAGACAACCAATAAGTTGCTTAGATATGTCCTCCTTAGCCAAGAAGGTTATGCCGGTGGCCATGAAGTGTGAAGCCGGGACTGAGAGAGCCTCTGGCCAGCTCAGTTCCCTGCAGTTAAGCCTGTTTGTTCAGTCACATTTGATCCTGGTGAGCAACAGTTGTCTGTTTTCATCTTCAGTGGCTCACCGCCCCAACTCTGCCTGGTGGCCACTGGCATAGCCTCTATTTGAAAGATAGCTTCCAGTGGTGCCAAGCTCTGAGGTAACCTTCTCAGGGTCAAGAAATCATAGGCCAAATCTGCACTTCAGAATCCAAATCTGGAGGAGAAATCCCTGACCCCTTGGTCCACTGTGTTCTCCTTGGGAGGCCATGCTGGTGTGGAGGCCGTGAACCCGCAACTTAGGTTCTCGAGTGAGGTTCTCAATTCCACCACTTCCCAGCTGTGTACTCTCTGAGTGTGTCTGACTTTGCCCTCAGTAAGTGGCAATAGGCATAGGGCTTATATGTGAGACAAATCTCTGGGACTGCCAGAATTTTGAAGATATAGGCAGAGTCTTTTCTAGGTTTAGAATGATCACGGTTCTTGATCTATTTCTTCAACCATGATCTAGCGAGTCAAACCCAAAGCCACAAACCCATCCAGCATCTTGCTCCTTCATGAAAATGAGAGGAAAGGGGAGCCAGGGAGAGTGGGGGATTTTAGGTGCAGGGAGAGAAAATATAGAGAGAATATTCTGAGATAGGAGATGATACCTGGGATCAAAGAACTTCTTAGGAGAATGAACTTAGCTAATAATAAAAAAGGACCATCACTAGGCCTAGAAATCTTGCTCAGTGGAAATTTTTTCTTGAGGACCAGTCCCTGAGTGAAACTCTGACATGGACATTTGGCCTGCCTTGTAAGAGCCGCCCTCAACCTCCAAAGCACCCTGCTCTCCTAGCCCAGCTCCTGACTGCACTCCAGTGCCTGTCCCATCTGGGGCCAAACCTACAGACAGACCAGTGGGGATCCTGCTCCTGCCTTCCATTTCTGTTGCACTTGATCTGCTTTCTGACCTTAAATCTTTTTTTATTTCTTCTTTGCTGAAGAATTTCTCCTTTGCTGTGTGCTAATAAGCTAGGGATTTGACTTCTGGCTTCTCCTAGGGAGGGCAGATATTTTAGAAGAATGTGTTGGTCTTTTTCAACTCACAGAAATAAACTGATGCTGTTGGAGCAACTGGAATCCATGAAGAAGCTGTCTTTTTTTGGGTGGGGGGCAGTTCCTGCCTTTTTATGTCCTCTATACCTCTGGGTGTTCTGGTTTGTAGAAGACTAGTTCTGTCTCTTAGACCTAAAGCAATGTCCTCTCGATATTAATGGGCGGAGACTTAGAATGAGCTAGCTAGTGAAGGCCGGTGGACTTCATAGCTTCCTGGAAGCTTCAGAGCTTTTCTCCTCTCTGTTGTTCACCCCTGCCCCTTTCCCTGCTTTTCTTCCTGCACCAGTGTAAGCACGGACATCTCACACTCTATCACAGCAAACAGATCTGACCAACAAGTGAGCCAACAAGTGATGAAATCCCCTCTCTCCTCCAGTCCTAGTGAGTGAAGAAATTAATCTCAGCAGATGTGATTCTGAGTTACACATCATATTTTTAAATGCTGAAAGCATCACTTTTGTGCCTGTGATAGGGTTAGCTAGTAGAGATTTGTTCAGGGTGTCTAGAGGCGAGAGGAACTGACCATCCCTGGAGGTGTGGATGTGGAGAGAGTGGGCCGCCTCATTCTCCCAGTTTCTGGGGCTTCTCTCACTCATGGGAAGATTGAATTGTGTCACCGTATTAACACCAGGGCCTTACATGCTGCTATTTGAAATCACATGTTGGAGGAGGCGAGAACTGGCAACATGCCGTGTGGATGAAGCGTAGCCCTATACCGACTGAAACCATCTTGAGATGCATAGATAAAGGATTTGAGAGAAATGCACTGTGCATTTCAAGCTGTTAGGCAGATCTGTGTTCTGTGAAGTGGTCGGATGACAGTGTCCCAGGAGGGGGTTTGTGGTTGCAGAGCCTCCCCCAAGAGTGACACTTGGGGGGGAACCTAAGCCTGGCTCCTGCCTGAAGTGGCCATTCAGCGGGCAGGCTCATAGTCTTCTGGAGAGGACGTCTTGCCTGACCCAGGTCCTCAGAGAGCAGCCCCTCCCCACTCACTACTGCTCTCCATGCTGTGTGGATGCAGACTTCCTGGACTGTGAGCAATAAACTTGGTTAACAACCTGGCTGGCGAATTATTGCCAACTCGGCAGAAATAAAATAGAGCCGGTTGAACTATCACCAGGAAAAAAAGCTTTCTAATTCTGTCAATTTTATTGAGCTGTTTGAAACAGAGCCTGGGTCTGACAAGGAGTCCCTACCCCCACTTTTGGCCACAAGTCAGAGCTCGTCTAAGCGACGCAGCCATCACAAGACCAGAGAGCTCAGGTCTGCGATTGGGTTGAATTCTTAACGTTAGCAGAGGTGCAAGAATCATGATGTCTCTGCTCCATAATGGAGCAATCAAACAACTGGGCATGTGTTTATGTGTCTGAGAGTGCTGGAGGAGGGCGAGAATGCATGCATGACTTATATGAAGGCAGGGACCCAGGCCAGTGAGAGACGCTTAATAGCTATTCAACCATTTTTAAACAAACCATAAAATTGCATTGACTGAAGGCCTACTGGGGTTCTCCATCTGAACATCTAGGAAGTTGTTTCCCAAACAAGAATTTATTACCAGAGACCCACACATCCGAAGTGTCAGCCTGATGGGCTTGGCATCAGTGTGGGATCTCAGGTTGACGCTCAGTAGTGTGCGTGTGTAACCCTCAGCAGAGGCCTAGGTTTTCTACCTGGGATCCTCCAATTGTTCAGGGCTCCAAGCTCTGAGGTTCCCTGGCCCCAGCGAGAGGAAGCTGCTGCTCCAGGAGGGTGATATACTATCTGGGCTCAGAGCTTGGGCAGCCCCAAGATACAGAGACGTGGGAAAGAATTTCCAGAGACATTCGGGTAAGAGGACAAATACATCCACTTCTCATCTTGGCAGCAGGAGTGTTTGTGAAACATTCTGTGTGGCACAGAACCATAGCTTATGGAGAGTATTTTGTTGATTCAGCTATAAAAATGTGAACTACAATATGTTTGTTGAGAATATGCTAGGTTTTTTATATTGAAGAATATACTTTTCCTGCTGGCACTCAGACTCTCCTAAGAAAGTCCTTTGTGAAATAGTGGTTGTTTTTAGTGTTTCTTTGCATTTTAGGCACTGAGGAAGTGGTTCCTACGAAGTCAGGATTTTCTGTATTAGAAGATGTTAACTGGCAAAATCTGAGGCTCATAGATGCCTGTGTCCTAGGACTAGGAACTAAGCCTGGGTGCTGTCGCTGACAGCACGGTGGTCTCAGGACAGTGGGTTAGCATCTTTGGAACTTGTAACCATGGCCCGACTTGGAAAAAGGGCCTTTCCAGTGGCAATTCAGTAAGGACCTTGAGATGGTGACATTGTCCTGCCTTATCTGGTGAGCTCTCAAGCTGTGACAAGCGTCCTTCCGGGAAGAGCAGACAGGAAAGGAGAGAACAGGGTAGCCATAGAGGCGAAGACTGAAGTGAGGTGGTCGCAGTCAAGGAAAGCTAGCTACCAGCAGCGTGGGAGATTCTTGCCCACAGCCTCAGAAGGAAGCACAGCCTTGCTCATCATGCGGTCCCAGGGATAGTGACTTCAGACCTCCGGCCCCTGGAATTTTGAGATGAATTTTTGTTGTTTTAAGCTACCATGTTCGTGTTAATTTGTTGTGGCTTCCTTTGGAAGCTAGTACTGTTCAGATGTCTTATTCGTTCATTTTATATATACAAGCTGCATCTATATGGGTGTATGCATATATATGTGTTTACATATGTGTGGGTTGAATGACCCTTACCTGAAATGATCGAGACCAGAAGTGTTCTTCTTTCAATATTTTTTGAGTTTCATACATCTATATCTGCATATCTGTATACAATGGGATATCTTAGGGATGAAATATAAGTCTAAAATGAAATTCATTTGTTTAATATATACCTTAAGCACATAGCCTGAAGATAATTTTATACAATTTTTTTCTTTGTGAGACAAGGTCTCACACAGTTCAGGCTGGTCTTGAACTCACTTTATAGCACAGGCTGGCCTCTAACTCACAAAGATCCTCATGCCTCTGCCTCCCAAGTGCTGGGATTATAGTTGTGTGCCAGCTTGCCTGGTTTACAATGCTTTTAAAATGATTTTGTAAGTGAAATAATGTTTCATGGTATAGAACTTCCCATTTGTGGTGGCATTCAAACGTTTCGGATTTAGGAGCATTTAGGATTTTGTACTTTCAGGTTAGGGGTGCTTACTGGTGTACACACACATACTATATACGCATACCTAATGTGTGCTACTTGTAGAGAAGGCACACTGTAAGCGCTGCAGGGCTTTTTAAGAGCTTACAGTCTAGTATCTTGGTTAAGTGCAAAAGGTCAGACTGCCATTGGTTCAGATCTATGACTTATTAGCTCTGTGAACTTAGACAAGTTAAATAACTTCTTTGGGACTTGCACAGTTCTTTGAGGATTAAGTATCATAATCTGAGTGAACACAGAGTGCCTGCCTGGGAGAAGTCCTTTACGGTGTTGACCCTACATGGCTTTCTAGGCTGCTCCAGTGACCAGCAAGACAATCTGATGACTTCTATGTCTGTGGAATGAACTAAGTGCTTTAAGAAGAGAAACGGCAATACATCACTTTGAGCAGGGAATTTATGGAAGCATTAAGGATGAAGCGGCATCAGGTGTAGCCTTTGGGGATGGCCAGATTTCAGGGAGCCACAGATGGTGAGGTGGGCACCACGGAGGACAATCGAGGTAAAAGAGTGTGGAGAAGGAGTAGAGGGAAGAAAGGCTGCCTTGTTTCAGTGGCCTGGCAGGAAGGTTCGAAGGACACAGGAGACAAGGCAGGTGAGACAGGCCAGGGCCTGACAGCAGGATCCTGGAACACTGCAGAACAGTTGCAGCTCGACGCAGCTGGAGGGTGACCAATTAAGTCACAGGTAATTACACCTCCCGCTAGGAGCATGAGCAACGTCTTGGCACGGACGCCAAGTGAAGAGGCATGGGAGGAAAAGGCCCCCTCCCCTTGCGAGTGCTGGTGAGGAGTGGCCAGACACTTACCCTAGCCTGGATGAAGAATGCTCTGGGCCTGGCAATTCGTGGCTGGGTTTTACAGTAATTGCAGTGGCGCCTTCTTTATCTGTAAGGGAATCACTTCGCTGTCTTCAACTGTAGCTTTGGAATCTGTGCTATTTAACTCATTAACTGTGCCCATTAGACAGGTAAGGCCTGGCCAGAAGGCCTGGAACACACCAGGAGGATTAATGGGCTTTTTATAAACAAGCTGATGTCTCTCATGCGGCTTGTTGAAGTTGAATTTGCACCACCGTCAAATTCTGGCCTTTAGATGCCTGCTCATACAGAATTCAGGGAGAAAGGACTTACACATTGAGAGACTGCAAACAGGTGACTGGGCATGAGAACATGCTCTTCTAGGCTGTAGAGTGTGGCCAGAAAGCAGCGGCTTGCAGCTTGACATGGTGCTTGTGTGCAAAATAAAGTTGTTATGGCAAAGTAAGGTACACCTGCGCAGACTTTCGGTATAGACACAGAAGAAGCCTCCACCCTTAGAAGATGCCCGGCCTTTGTTATCAGACGAATACTGAGATTAGTTTGCTTTCAAGCCATGGGTATAATTTCCTAGTTGGCGTGAGGTCTCAGCAACATTGTAGGGAAATCAAATGGGACCAGGCTCTGGTACCCACATCTTCTTTTTTTTGAGGCAGGGTCTCCCTATGCAGTTCAGGCTGGCCTTGAGCTCACTTTGTAGCCCAGGTGTGTCTCAAACTCACAATGGTTCTCCTGCCTCAGCCTCCTGAGTGCTGGGATTACAGGTGTGTGCCACCACTTCAGGCTAAGGTACCCAGATCTAGAATGTGAAATGGAAAGATTTGTCTCAAGTCACAGTGAATTTACGATTCTAACTACAGCAGCAGTGAGGTTTCCGATGCGATGTTTTAGGTGGAAGGTAGCTTCTTTCTGTTCCTTGCTCAGGTTAAGGCAGGGGAGAAAAACAAGAGGTTTGATTTGAGAGGGAGGTGGGGGTCTTTGGATGTCTTCAGTGAAGGATGAGCCTGCGTTGGTGGCGGTGGCTCTCGGAGCGACCTGCGGTCGGAGGATGGAATAACGGACAGAAGGACTGTGGAGGCTTTTCCAGCTCCTTCTCTCTGTTCTTAGCGTTTATCTCCATTAATTGTTTGTCCCTTTGCTGTTCTGAGTCTACTTATTGGATTGCTAATTCCAGAGTAAATTTAGATAGCCGACATTACAAGATACCCTAATCTTTTCCCAAGTTTTAGTATGCCCTCAAACTTTCAGGCTAGATTTACAAGAACTTTAGTCTTACATAAACTATTAATACATACAGCAACATGAATAAGGATCAAGATACAGCGAGTGAGAGAGGTCAGTCAAATTATTATTATTACTTTTTTGGTACAGGGAATCGAACTCGAGACCTTGTGCTTGTCGGGCAGGTGCTGTGCCACTGAGTTAAACTGCCGGCCCAAGGCCATTCAAATTGTACACTTTAAAAATTTCTTTTGTGTGATGCTCTTTAAAGTGGAAACTGATCTATGGTAACAGAAAGGGCATCGATGGTAGCCCAAGAAGTGTAGAGGCTGGGAAGTGAAAGCAACACTGACATTATGAATGTGTTTACCATCTTGGTCATGAGGATGGTCTTTTGAGTGTATTTATGAAAATGTACACTTTCCAAACTGGGCACATCTGTAATCCCAGCACTCAGGAGGCTGAGGAAGGAGGATCATTGTGAGTTTTAGACCAGTCTGGGCTACAAAGTGAGCTCAAGGCCAACCTGAACTGCATAGCGAGACCCTATATCAAAAAAAGAAAAAAAAAGTATGCACCTTCCATATGTGCAACCATGAGCGTCAGTTATACCCTAGTCAGGCTATTAAAACCCAACTGTAGTTTATATTCTTTTTGGACTATGTTTCTCTATGCGGCCAGGCTGGTCTTGAACTCCTGGACTGAAGTGATCCTTCTGCCTCAGACTCTCAAGTACTGGGACAGCAGGTGCTGCCTGCTCTTCTGAGTCAGCTGTAGCTTTAGAACATCAACTGATTGCACAGGGACCGAGGCCCAGGGACACAGCGATTGGTTGCCGTGCAGTGGAACAAGAGCTGAGATGGAACAACTTTAGAGGAGGTAAACTCCAGCATGCCTTGTGGGCACAGTGGCTAAGGTGGGCAGCTGCTGTGCCTGTGGTATAGAGTGGTCGCCCACCCTCTTGATGACCTCACTGTCTCCTCCTTGACCTGGAAGCCACCCCCCAGAACTGCAAGCTGAAGAACTGTTTCCATCGGCCCGGAACTGGAACCATGAGCCTCAAAGCCTGTGTGATTCGCTCACTCGCTGCTCACTCCCTGCACGCTCCTGACCGTGAGCAGGCCTGAGGCTCCAGCCCTTGATGTGCTCCTTACTTTTTGCTGTTGTTTATACTTTGATAAATGGGAGGAAAACCACTCATGTCTGAAGTTTTTCATCCAAATGTCAAAGGGCGGAGTAGAACAATACAGGCGTAGATATTTTTATTCAAAGGTGTTTTTTTATTTTTCATTTATTCTCTACATGTTGTGTAGCCTGCATGTTTGCACTTGGTAGGAAAGAAAGAACAAGTTGGAAATTGTCTGTCTTAGCACTTGCTCTTTAAGGCCAGAGAGATGACCAATAAGGAGGTGGTCACATTGTGAGCACTGGCTTTACAGGGCTGTGGAGAAACAGAGAAGACCCCCTCAAATGGGGGGCCAGGGAAGCTTCTTAGTGCAAGACTCTCAGAAAAGGTCTGAATTTATTTGATGGATATTTGAGGGGCAGCTTTTGATGGGAAAGGCAGCAAGGGGCTCTGAAACACTTGCGTCTGGAGTAGTGTGGAGTGCAAAGGAGGATTCTGGGAACTGGCAGGACCGTGCCCCAAGTCAGAGCTCAGGAGCAGCACTGCATTGCGTGACAGGAGAACAAGACACCACCGCACTCTCAGGTGGGGCAGGAGTGTCCCAGGTGTGGTGACAGGTGGTAATGACATCCTGGCGCCATGGGCTTGAGAATTAAGCGCCAGGAGGTGGGCACAGGAGCCATAAAGGCACTGTGCGCTCACATGCGTGGGATTGCAAAGTGCACTCAGGAAGAAGCAAGCGTTTTGCCAAGAGAAAATCAACTGATGGCACAGACCACAGGCTCAGGAGGGGGAAGACTCACAGCTTAGCTGGGTCTGAGATTTGTGATTGACAAAAACTGCAGCTGTGTACTCTCCAGGATCCATCCTTGAAGGCTAAGTAGGGTTCATAGAAGTAACCTTCGTGTGGATTCAGGAGGGCCATCCTTGGAGAAGACTGGCAAAGTCACTGCCTCACCAGGTCTGGTGCCGACATGGCTTTTGTGAGCACACACTGCCTGCGAGGAACAAGGTGTCTTAGGATTTTCCACAAGCTGCTGTGGCCATTATCAGGATGGTCACTCCCTGGCTAATGAAAAACATCTCTCTGGTCCAAACATGACCTTGAGGCTTATCTAAAACGTTTGTTGCTCAGCAGAACAACATATATCAGAAGTGAAATATATGCCAAAAGACACTTCTAATGCACCATTTATCTTTTCTCTAATTGATTCTCATGCAGGACAAATACCCTGTGGGGATTCACAGAGGCCTTAACACACTGTGCCATTACAATGACATCATCTCCCATAAAAACAGCCCTCTAGATGTTTGATAGAGGCCTGGTCTCTTTTCTTCTTCAAGTGCTGTGCCCAGCACCACATTTAACTATGGGATTACAGGAACAACTGTTCTGTCAGGGTTTCTGCCCTTTGTTCTCTCCTGGCTCTGTCAAGCCAGCTTCACACTCCAATCAAAATGAAATTATTTCAAAATCCATACCCAATTGATTCTTCTTGCCAGAAGAAAGTATGTAACAATACATATCCATTGACTTTCAGTTTGGGCAGGTGCTGAGATTTATTGTCTCTGGGCAAATATCGAGCTGGGTGAAGTTTCGGTCAGTCGTGTTCCTCTCAGTCAATAAATCTAAGTGTTGACTTTGGGAGGAGCCAGTGGCCATTGCTTTGTGGCTCAGGATGAAGCATTTGTGTAAACTGATGTCTTTAAAGACCAACAGGGGGATGCAGAGCCTCAAAGCTTAGTTTGAAAATTTCTAGGACCCGTGAGTTTCAAATGAAGGACTTAATGACACAGAATAAACCCTACAGTGTTGCCAAAGGAGTCTCGTGAAGGTCATGCAGGTAGAAGCGGCAGCCGCCTTACTCTGAAGAATAGCCTAGGAAGGCAAGATCTCTATCAATAAGAACCATTACATGCAGTTGTACATTATGATGGAATTAATTGCATAATCATTGTAAATGGCCCTCCAGGATCTCATCCTTTGACCTCAGGGCAGCTCCATGCAAGATCATTTCGCAGTAATTGGTAGAGTTTCTCTAGGTCTGTTAAATGGGAGTAGGTAGCCAAAATCTATGGCCAGGACTAATGTCTTTAAGTGGCCGCGAGGCCTTGAGAGATACTATCCTAACTGTTATAGCAGCTAGGCATCATGGAGCCTTGGAAAACTGCATTTGTTCCTTGAATTTGAGTGTACTGTTTCGGCCCCAAAGTTGCATTACACTATTTTTCTAAAGTCATGACTAAGAAAAAAACATGTTGCCAAACATGCAGAAATGTTCAACAGGGCCCCCATGAGGCTTGTATTAGTCAGGATAGGCTAGGCTGTACTGCAGTAACAAGCAAGCCTCCAACTCTTAGGGACTGCATACAGTTATTTCATTCTCATTCAGGTTACAGTCTGGTATGGTTTGAGCATCTTTCATTGGTGGCCTCTTTGCAGTGAGTCAGGGATAAAGACCTGTATGTTTTATATCCCTAATATCTTGGACACATGACCTTCTCGTTGGGTACTGAAGGGAAATAAAACTAGAGAGTTACATGGGATCAGACCTGGAAGAAACTTCGATTACTTCTGTACATATTCTCCTGGGAAGGACCAAGTGTAGTGGCATGCCTTCCCCCGCTAACCTGACAAGGCGCCTGTGACGTGAGTCTTCTGTGCTCAAGAAGGTGTTGTTAAAGTTTGATCTGAAATGGACCTGGATCTTCCTCATGCATTGGAAGGCAAGTGGATTATGGGAGCTCATAGCTGACTTGCAGTTTGGAGTGGATCTGGCTGGAAAAGGCAGACACTGGGGTGACCTAGAAGGGAGGACCTGGATCCTGCTTCTTTCACAGCATGCGGTGAGCAGCTTTCCTCCACCAGGCCCCCTGCCATGCTTCCTGTGTGGAACCAGCCGACTATGGATTGAGACATGAGCCAAAGCAAACCCCTTCTCCTTTTAGTTATGGGTGTTAAGTGTTTTGTCCCAGTAACGAGAAAAGATAGGTGTTGTAACACAATGTCAATCCTGCAGTCTTTAAGCAACCTCTGGTGGCCCACATCTCTGCTTCTCTGTCGGAGGCTCTGTCAGCCAATCAACCAAAGCACAAGGCAGTATAGAGGTGCCTGGAGTTAGAGTCACCAGGGGAAATTCCTGCCCATGAGGATAAGGTATCGGTGACTCTGTGCCCCAGCTTCCTTGGCTGTGCAGGGGACGGTTCTGAGGTGGACTTGGTAGAGCTCTTTAGGTGGGATGAGCCCGGTGCACACTGGGCGGCTCACTGGCCACCTCGTGTCTTCCTGTTTTTCTCTCTTCTGCATCTCATTTCCCTCTGCCCCCTTCTTCTCAGGGCCATTCCCAAGTCCTTTTCTCGGGTTCTGTCTCTGAGAGAATGCGAACTGGAAACAAGTGGAGAGGCCTTGAGGTCAGGTCAGAGAGCAAGGCTGCCGCATGGATCTGCACACACCGCTTTTTTGCGGTATGGGGGATTGAACTCAGGACCTTCTGCTTGCCAGGCAGGCCCTGCACACACCTCTCTTCATTCCCCTCTCTTTGCTGTGAGAGGAACGTGACTCAGGGAAGAGTGGCTTGAGTAGGGAGTGGGCAGGAAAGGTTAGGAACCTTGCTCAACAGGGATAGAACAGAAACGGGGTCTTAGCTGCAGATGACCCAGTAAACAGCTTCTGATCTTCAGGGAGGGGTGGAACTCCTGAGCTTTGGTAAGTGCTGCTTATCTGGAGTACAAGTTAATGACTTTTCCAAAATACAATCTATTTCTTTCTTTTGGGACCAGGTTTCACTATGCAGTTCAGGCTGGCCTTGATCTCCTTTTGTAGCCCAGGCTGGCCTTGAACTCAGCATGATCCTCCTACCTTAGCCTCCTGGTTCTGGGATTACAGGCGTGTGCCACTGCACCTAGGTAATACAAACTTTTATCAGCCTTCTAAGGATGCTATAATGAAACACACTAGATGACTGGCTAATTTGCGAATAGCAGGATTTGTTGCTCACAGTTCTGGAGGCTGGGAAGCCCACCCTTCCCTCCAAGGCTCTAGCAGACTTGGTGTCTAAGAGGACCTGATACTCACAGACGGTGCCTACTGGCTGTGTCCTCACATGGCCAAGTGGAAGGCCTCTCTCTGAGGCTCTTTTATGAGGGCACTGGTCCCATTGGTGAGAGCAGAGCCCTCCTGATCGCATGGCTTCAAAAACCCCTTCCTTCTAATACCACCACCTCAGGTTTCAACATACGGATGGTGAGGGACACAGACACTGAGACCATAGCACAAACATCTACTTATGGGACTGGCCATATAGCTCAGTGGTACAGTTCCTGCCTGGCAATCCCAAGGTCCTGAGTTCAATTCTCTGTACTTACGGTGTCTTTCTGAAAGAACTGAAGACATCATATCACAGTGACCCATCGGAGCCACGTTCACAGGGACACAACGCACAACAGCCACATCTCAGAAGCAGCTGTTATGTCTGTCAGCAGATAAACGGGTAAAGAAAATGCACACAATAGAGTACTACTCTGCTGTAAAGAAAGATAAACCTGACTCATCTGCAGGAAAATGGATGCACGTCAAGACCATAATGCTGAGTGAACTAAATCAGACACAGAAGGTTAAATATCACATGGTTTCTCTTGTATGAGGAACCCAAAGTATAAATAATTTAAAGGACAAAATAAAAAAAAACAGTAGGAAACAAGGGTGCAGGCTTTTTGTAGATGGAGAAAGGACTGAGGGATGGGGGGAGAGGGAGGGAGGGAGGGAGGGATAGGGGCGCGGAGGGACTGACAAGGTACCAGCTCCCCAGGATGGGCATGCTTGTTACGTATCCCGAGCATGCACTAAGTATAAATAAGATTCTCCACTTACAAGACCAAAGTTAAACCCTGGATTCCTCGTGTGGTTAAATCCCACCTCCACTGCATGTCCTTCTCGCCTGGCATCCAGTCCTGCCACCTGCTTGGCACCCAGGCCTTCTGAGGAGACCCTGTTTTCCCAAGGGGACGAGTGTACTCATTCTTCAAAAAACGATGTTCTAAAGAAAAAGCTTCATGTAATATCTTCTTTGAAGCTTACCCCACTTGCCCAGCAATATTTTTATTATTTACTTCTTCATCAAATATTTGCTGTTCTTAATTTAATTACCTTTGGCTGTGCTGAGAATCGAATCCAATGGCTCTGGCATGCTTAGCAGCTGGATGAGCTACCACACTCCCAGCCCTGTATCACATTTTTCAAAAAAGCCCACAATGGGTCAGGCATTGTTCCATCTCCTGGGGAAGTGGTTGGGGCAAAAATAAACCTGACTAAAGCCCTGTCCTTATGAGGACTGCACTATGGTGTGGAGAATTGTAAATAAGCGTCGGTCTTTTCCCTGGGCTTTGAAGACCTCACAGGCGATAGCCATGTCTTTTCATGTATTTGTTTTCGCATCTAATAGCATCCCTGTTTAACAACGGGTTCTCAGTGCAGGGAGATGATCGGAGAAGAGCCAAGTAATGACAATGGTGTGTTTAGTGGAAAGCAATCTTCACACCTTGTTTTCTAGATTTCCTTTAAATTGGGCCCATATCTTTTTGTTTATTCGTTTCTTACGAAAAACTTAAGCTATGAAGTTTTTGAAAACAATGAAAAAGTATGAGTCCATACAGTGGAAATGTACTACTGCATTGTGTACTTAAAGGTGGTCACAGTGGTCGATTTCATGTTCTGTGTGTTTGAGGACAATAAAAGGAGTAAAGAGAAAGGGCGGCACATGCCACGTCTCAGGTACTGCTCCGCGCGGGGGTGTAAATGTGAGTAAGAAAGGCGCGCTTCCGTGCTGGAGGGGCGCAGAGCTTACCAGCAGGAGACAGACATGCAAGACAGCTGGGGCTGGAGGTACAGCTCAGTGGGCTAAGTGCTGAGCACTAGGGCCCTGAGTTCGATCCCCGGTCCCGGGAAAAAAAAAAAAAAAAGGG
>PVLD010011978.1:0-62556 GCA_004027595.1 Dinomys branickii | reverse complement strand
AGAGAGAGAGAGAGAGGGAGGGAGGGAGGAAGGAAGGAAGGAAGGAAGGAAGGAAGGAAGGAAGGAAGGAAGGAAGGAAGGAAGGAAGGAAGGAAGGAGAGAAGGGGCCAGGGGTATAGCTCAGCAATACAGCGCATCCCTGAGAAGCGCAAAGCCCTGACTTCAACTCCCTGCACACACACAAAAATGGACTTGTTTGTACTTGGTCTGGTTTTTCCTTTCTTCATACATGTGCAGACTCCATGTTTGAACCCACTAATGCAAAGCCCACCTCCGTCAGCTAACAACTGGTGATTAGAATTGACTTAATCCCAAGGTAACTGCCCTGGAATGTTGGTGAAAAGAAAAGATGAGAGTCTGGCTACCTTCACATGAAAATCTATTCTAGAGAAATTATTATAAGTCTTCCTTCTTCTCTTATATCTTTGAAGTTAGAAATGGAAAATGTTGATTTTTTGTTATGAATATTCAGACAAATACTAATTGGATAGTTGTTATTTTCTCAGGTTATTTATACTAGGCCAGGGATAATCTTTTTACACAGCTCAGTACAAATTCTGTCTTTTTTTCCCTAAGATGTTGGGAAATGAAGTGAAAAACTATTTTTATAATCTCTAAATCCTCCTCATTTCTTTGTGAATCAATTGAAGCTGAAAAGACACAAAGCATTGACCTTAACTTTAGAAAAAATAAACTCGTGATTTTATATATGTAACTTTATTAGGCACCTACAATATGGTTCAATGACACCCATGTCGGTCAATGTCATCTCCTAACACTGATCTTGCTCAAAATTTCTAAGTGTTCTCTTTGTCAAAAGAGTTAATCGATTCAAACGTCTGTTGATAGCAAACATACACTTTCCCAATGAATATTTAACTATGGAAACAAATGTGAAACCTTTGGAAGGAAAAGGGACAGTACCTCAGTGTCCCAGCCACAGCAGCCTGATTGCTATGGTCCCACTGCTGGATTTCCAGGCTTGACTTCCTTCCTGAGGCCCCCTCAGGCCCATGCCTATGTTCACATGACTGTTACATGTGAAAGGTATAGGTACATCACGAAACCATAATCTAAGTGGGATTTATGATTATCAGGAATATGGACAAGCCAAGATAACATAAACTGATTACATGTAAAATATAAAGCCGTTGTTGTGGATACATACAAACAAAACTTTCCACACTAAGGAATTTTTTCAACTAGCAATAATCATGCCTTGGATAAACCTCACTGGCTATGATACTGCCACTGCACAAAGCTTGGAAAGGATTTTTTAATGGTGCAACAAGGACACTATTAATTTTGTTCAGTGGACTATCTTAAAATATATCTTAGTTTTTAAGAGAAAAGAAATATATTTGTATGCAAGTATATATAGCACCTACCAAAAAAATGTGTACACACCTCAAGAAAAGAAAAATAGTATGATATTTTTTCAACAGATGGTGTTGTCCTCGTATAGGGGACCCTAGAGGGTGTCCTATATCACAGAAAACCCACCACACTGCAGGCCTTACTGAAGAAACTGAAAACGCATGTGCAGCAAGCCTAACGGTCCAGGCTGCCCAGCCGCAGTTCACCGTACTAACAAACGTCTGGAATCTCACGGGTATTACTTTAAACACTTCTTGTAATTGGAGAGACCAAAGATAACTTGTATTAATCTCAGGATGTCTCAATAAATATAGTATTAAAATAGTCATGCAAGTTTTTCTTCTCCTGAAGTGTGTATACATTGTTTTTGTAACAATAGCATCATATATGTTTACTAATAACATAGCTAGAGTCAATGATTTAAAAGAAAGAAGTAAAATAACCTTGACCCACGGCCCAGAAAAAGTGATATTACTGTGTTGCATAGTCCGTCTAGTTTTAGTAATTCTGGGACTAACAGTTATGCTTCTTTGTTAGCGCAGTTGAAAAATACTTAATTTTGACATGCTTGCTTTTAAGATCTTTCAGCTACAGATTTTTTTTTAACTTTAAAGACAAAAGAATGGAGACATATGAACCAGAATAAGCCATAAACAATACCGAAAATACAAAATTATACAGATTACAGTAGGGAATTAGCATTGGATGTTGTATTACATAATGTTATCTTCACATTGGTTAACACATAAACATTAAAGGAAATACCAAACTATAGAGAAGATAGTAGGGAATTAGCACTGGATGCTGTATAACATAAAGTTATCTTCACTTCTGTTAATACAAAAATGATTGAGGAAATACAAAATTATAGACAACATAGAAGGGAATTAGCCCTGGATGCTGTCCTACATAGTGTTACCTTCACATTTGTTACTCAGTTACACAGATGATGGCCCATTTGATCATTCAATTTTCTCCTCCCTCATCTCTGTTGCCCTACCACTCAATCAGTCATCTTCCCTGTGATAATAACTGTATTCCTGGGTTTAGCTATACCCCTGGGCTCTTGCCTTGGGAAGAGATATAGCTGCCTCAGACTATACTATAACATACATGGGTGTATACAAACTGCCATGGTCAGAGGTGGGAAAGCACCTAAGCTCACAGCGGACCACCCGGCTCCATCCCATCACCGTGCTATGGGTGGGGGTGGGTCAGGTCCATGGGGTACTCTCAGCGGGGCCCACAGAGGAGCAGCCACAGGGTCCACAGTGGAGCAGCTGCGGGGCCCATAGCAGAGCAGCCACGGGGCATGTGCCCCCGTCGGGGCGCCCTTGGTGACCCGTTCGGCTCTGTCCCATTACCTCGATGCCAGAGGCCCTTTCTCCTCTTCCTCCCTCCTCCTGATCTCCAGTATTACCGTTCCCCACCCCTTGCAGCTGGGCATTGGACGAATTTACAATGCTTGGTATAAGGGCTTCAAATCTCCCCAGCCTGTTCTCACTGTGTTAGTTCAGGGTATGAACTGAGTTTAAAGATTAGTTCTAGAATAGAGTTGGAGGATTTTCTCAGGTCTGCTGTATAGAGCATGTTGTTGTTTTTCAGACTCCCAGTCTGCTGCTTTTCATCTAATTTGTTGCTATGGGTTCATGCAAGGTTCATATGTGCAAGCTGTAAGGAGACCCTCTTGGTGCTCACATTAATAGTATGGGGTGAATCCTGAAGACCGTGGATTCATCCCATTGTTGCCAGGAACAGGCAGTGCTTGCTCAAGCCGCGGAGACTCAAGGTGCTCCCAGAGAGAGTTCAGGGTGGGAGCTGAGTTCCATCAACCCAGCTCGTGCTTCCTGCCTGATGTTGGAGTGAGAAGGGTGTGGAGCCACGCAATCCACCTCCATCTGCATCTCCCTCCAGTTGTGGTGCTGGAGCCCCCATCTGCTCCTCGGCCAGATCCCTGGGAGCTGCTGCGGCTCGCTGCCGAGGTTCCACACTGCTCTCCACTGGTAGCAGCTCACCCAGCAGAGAGGCAGGGGGCCACCGCCTCGAGGCAGGTGCAGAGCCAGGGATGGTGGGCTGTGTACTAGTTGCATTGATTCTCTCCAGGCGCTGATTAGGAAGGTTGCTGCAGGGTGGGGACTCTGCCCCAGTGGCTGTCGTAACCTCTCATTCTCACACTGGATTCGACAACTGCTCCTGACCACCATTGCCTCCTTTCCTGGCTGCGCCCTCCCCTCTCCACCCCTGGACCAGCTCTCGGAACTCGGCTCTCCCCTGACTGAGTTGGGAGGCTTCCATGAGCGTGGGTCTCTGAAGCTGAAGCTGCGAACGCCAGAACAAGGGCATGGGCCAAGGGTGTGTTGGAGCAATGACTTCCTCCTTCTTCTCTCCCTCTGACTGCGCCATCGTGGATCTCCGATCCTTTCCTCCAGAAGAAGTTTTGCTTAGTCTTCAATTTCCCTTTCAGATCCTTCCTGAGTTCAGGATAACCACCTCTTTCCTTTCTGTCTCACATGTTGCTATATTCCTATATTCCTTTGTCTGAGTGGCATTCCTCCAGGAGGTTCTCTCTCTGCTGCCTACCCAGTTGCCATCTTGAAGTCCTCTCATAAAATTTATTTAGTTATTTGTTTCTTTCTAATGAATTGACCATTACATTTCTAAAGTTCTGAAATGGCCAACAGACCATAGAAAGATACCACTTTAGGCTCTTGCTTGAAACCAACAGCTACAGAAAACTGCTGGCCTTGATTCAGGGCCAATCAGCTACAGATTTTTTAAAATACCACCTAATTCTGACTATAAGAGAATCCATCGGCCTGTGAACTGCTGCTTTCTTTGGGTTCTGTCTCAGGAATGGCCCATGAAGCCAGTGTCTGTCCCTGTGACCCTCAGGAGTGCAGCACCAGACTCTTGGGTCTATCTGCCACCATTTTTCTCAGCCTTTTCCCCAGGGGACCAGGGTCCAAGTCTGTCTCATGTACATGAAAGACCAGAAAACTTTCTATAGAGGTCCACATTAAGAATGTGCTAAGCTTTGTAGGTCAAGAAACAAAAGCAAGGATATTATTTGGGTGACTTAAATAATAAGACAAAAATATTTCTAAGTTTAGAAATTTCTAAAAGATGTCACTTTTCAGTTGACAAGATGTAAATGTAGTAATAGTAATTGAGTACCACAGTGATGAATTTCACAAAGTAATGAAATTATTTTGAGTAATAGAGTATAAAATTTTAATACTTATAAAAATACATAATTCTACTTTTCAGAGGGGAGGGATGTAACATTTTGCTTAATAAATTCATAATTAGTGTTTCTTGTCATCAAAATCAATGACAAATGTTCACCTGCTAGTACAGTCAGTAATGAGATTTGCATTTGTTTCATCTTTTGAAATGCCTTTCCACTTGGAGCATATTGCAACATGCTGGTGTCAAATCTACTGGCATGTTTATATCACATTTAAAACTTGAAACTCATTAACACAATTCAAACGGATTCTTCTCTTGACATCTGACTTAGTGTGTCATTGCCCTTCAGATTAATTACTGCCAGTTGAAGGTTAGGCAAAAGCATCTCAGTTGTACAGTTTAGTAGACCTTGAAATATGAAATCTCCTTTCCCCATGCGTGGAGATATGAAAAGTGCTGTCAGAACTGTAGTTTGAAATAAAAAAAAAAACACCCACTGTGAAATTAGAGTTGGGATAGTTTGACTCTTGTTTTAACTTTTTTCAGCATATGACTTAACAATTGTCATTCAAGAACATATTAGTTGTCAAAATGACTTGTCATGTAATTTTAGGCCAAATTCATTAAGAAATGGTCAGGTGTGTGGCAAAAGCTAATTCCTAATTCCCAAAGCTACTTAGCATTCACTAACACCTATTAAAGTCAGTCCAAGAAAATTTTGCAAGCTTAGTTAAGTTATGCAACTAAGCTATTTTTTGGCTTCTCATCTATTTTCCCACCATTAACACATCTTAGCAGATTCCATTTCAGATAGTACTAAATTAGCGCTTTATCTGGCTTTTTTTTCCAAAACGCTCTCTACTGTAATTATCCCACACAACCTGTTCACAGACCATAATTGTTCAGTCATGTCAAACCTGGCATTGCTTTTCAAATAAATAACAACTGAGCAGTCTTGATAACAGTTGATAATTCATCAAGAATAAGAAAAACTACTAATAACCAAAAACCCAATTGCCTTCATTTTTTAATTTTTCTACTACTGTAGTCATATATAGTTTAATTAACTCACCATTTATAAATGGGTTTTGTTGTCTTAGTAATAAGCAACTTAGATACTTACTTTGGGTGTACTTGAATTTTTATTTTGCTTTTGTGCAGAAATTCTGCTGGGATGAAATGACCCACAGTACATTTGTCTGTCACTCTTCGAGTCGGGAGTGTTTTCGGCATGTGCGTGCCCTGGTAGTTTCACACATGATACATTCTTCCAGCACACCTTTGGTGTCACTTCACAACAAACGCAGTCTTTCACTATTTAATTCAAAATAAGATACCCATAGTCCACCATGCCTTAAAAGTGCAGCTTTCAAAGTGTAACCCCCTTTCTCTTCATCAGATAGGCATGCCCAGCAGTTACTAGCCCCAATCAGCATAGCAGCACGCATGGCACCAAAGTGCTGCTGAGCTCCACCTGCACCCTGGGATGTGCATGCCACCTGTGATCCCTGGTACAAGCGCTGTCGCCGCCAGCATAATGTGAAAGCACTGATACGCCATGCACAAATAAGTGAGCAACTTATAATATATAAAAAACAATTTACCAGCTGTGTTGCAATGTAATTTTATTAATAAATACTGAAGTTGAATTTCTTATACTTCTCTTGTGTCATAAATATACTTCTGGGCTAATTTCCTCCTCAAGACTAAAAGCTTCATATCATATTGCTACCATTTATCTCCCGACTTATCAAAAAGAAGGAGGAGGGGATGAGGTACTCATGGCACAGCTCTGGAAAGCCCGCCCCCTGTAGTCATAATTAGCTCAGTTCTCCTCAGGTCTGCTCAGGATTCTAATTTTGTGTGCTAAGTATGAAGGAAGAACCAACTTCTGTAATCCCAGATTGAGATTAACAATATTTCAGGATTACTGCTGAGAATGTTTACTGACCTGTTCTGTATAGCTCAGTGGAGAATAAAGCAGTGAAATACTTGGAATCTTTTCAGATAGCTAGACCGCTAACTCTTACTCACTTGTGCATTGTTGGCATACTTTTTCTGTAGGCTTCATATACAAATTAAAGCTTTCGCCCTTGGCTTCCCTTTCCAAATATCTATCTGGAGAAGAGAAAGCCCTAAAGAATTTAACTAGAGATCATACTGAGGAAAGCACCTATGGCTCTGATACTTGCACCTAGTGAAATTTCTTTGAAATGATACCACACAGAGTTGCCACGCGAGTCAAATTCCCCTTCAAGAGCAATGGTGTTTGTTTTTCTGTTTTTCTGAGAGGCTGGAAAAAGATAAAAGATAAAACAACATTTTATTGCATACATGTGTGTATACATGCCTGTGTTTGGAGAGTGAGATCTGACTTGGTGACCTTAGTGTCCGTCTTGCTGAGCAGTGCCTACTAGTGTAAAAGAGGGAATTCTGCTGTGGAGCACATACTGAACTGGAGGTAAAACAACATTTACTCATGATCATGTAACTAGAATGCATCCCAGCTTTCTGGAAAGCACACAGTCTCATAAACATTTGATTAAGTCAGCGCTTCTATTTGAGTTGCCAGACAGAATAGAACAAAAGAAGATATTTCCACCTGCTGAGGGCAGCAGTAAGAGGAATCAGAGAAGGGGGAGAGGACTATAGTGAAGAACGTGGAGAATTTCTTCAGGGAAATGTGATTGCAAAGAAAAAGGTGAGAAAGGAAGGGGTTTTGTGAGGAGTGCGGTAAGTGCATTGCAGGTTCAGCCTCCCTTCCTTCTCATTGTTTTTCCAACCAGGAGTTCACACACTGCAAAAGAATCTGTGCATATGAGATGTTTAACATGGTACAGTCCGGGCACACAAGGTGACTGGGGGAAACTGACTGAGAAATGCACAGAAGAGGATGTAAGACACCTTCTCAGTGTAGGGTAGGGAGCTCTCAGACCTGTGGGATCCTTCAGTTACTTGAGTGCCTATCACCAGTTGTCCGTCTCTTAATTATCTTGGCTATTTTGCAACTCTATATGGGTAAAAAAAAAAACTATAGGAAATACAGATGAATATTTTCCATTGCACTGAAAACGAAATAAATGTACCATTTACAGGTACATTTAACTTAAAGATTTCCATTGTTTATCATTGCCCTCTATAAGTGGTTTCCAAAGTGTTATTCAGAGTCCGCACATGTTCTGAGACCATCTGGAGGCTTGCAAGGGCTAAACCATCTTAATAATAATTCTAAATATATCTTCCTTTTCTATTTTTATTCTATCCCATGTTCATGGTGTTTTCCAGTGACACGACACATGATATCACCACAGATGAATGCCGAAGTGCACATGAGCACCCAGATGTTTTCTATCAAGCCAGGCACTAGAGAGATTTGCAAAACTGTATAGCAGTGCCACCCTTCTCACTAAACTTATGTGTATTTTGGAAAATGTGGCTATTTTTCCTAAATAAGTTATTTAGGTTCTGATTTAAAGAATCTCTCACTTCAAAACTATGTACCAATTCTATTTCTGACCATATTTCTAGATTTCCATTTTTATCTTTAATTTTTAGTATATTTTCAATTTATTTTGCTGCATAGCATTTTTATTAAGTAATTATCTAAATTGTTTACTAGTAGTCTTTCTAAATAATTTCAAACAGCATCTCTATCACGTAGTAGAGCTTTATACAAACTTGGTTATCTTCGACCTTCTTGTGTACTACATCATTCTGCCTGGCTTATAACTAGTAACAAAAATTTGAAATGATTCAAACTGTGTATTTTAATGTGTAGTATTCCAAGGGTGCCCTTGCAATGCTTTTGGCAATTCTTTTCCAAAATAAAATTCTTCCTAAGGAAATAAAACATGTTTAAAATTACAAGTAAAGATACAAATGATAGGGCTGGGGTTATAGCTCAGTGGAACAAGTGCCTGCCTGGCAAGCGCAAGGTCCTGAGTTCAATCCCCAGGACCACCAAAAAAACAAACCAAAAACAAAACAAAAAAGATACAAATGATATAAGTTGTCATCAAAGCATTGGTTGGTCTTCAGATAGGGTTGCAACTCAATTAAAACTTTTGAAACCCATGTTGACAATTACTATGTGCTTCATACTCTACACATTGATATATATATATGATATATTTATATATGAAAATATATATTTATTTTTATAATTTACATGTCTATATCTGTATGCATGTATGTATTATCTATCTATCTATCTATCTATCTATCTATCTATGTACAGTTGTACCTGGGTTCACGAACTTGATTCTTTCTGTGATTCTGGTTGCAAACTGAGTCAGATAAGAACTGAATCAAATTCAGTAGTTGGGTTCAGTGTCGCCCCATGGGGAAATTTGACTCAGCTGTCACCCAGTTCAGTTTGCAACCAGAATCATGGAGAGAATCGTGTTCTTGAGCTGAAGTACTGCTGCATATGAAGGTTTTGGTACAACTTATTTTTCTTAGTCAGTGTCTCAACTCAGGTCTTACATGTAGTATAAAGTACCCCCAAAGCATTAATGTATCCTTTTAAAGTTTACCTACATTTACTGTACCCCCCCCACAAATCACTAGCCACTGTTTTTCTAAAAGATATAATTATTACTTTGCAAAGAACAAGAGCTATATGTCTTTCATTTTTAGCAAGATTGCTAGGTAACAAGCTCAGCAAAACAACCATTACTGTGTGAAAAGAAGACTAAGGGTGCTCTCTGCTTTCAGGGCTGCTGGTAGCCGGCGCTCTGCACTCTCGACCTCTGTGGCGTCCGCCCTGCTCCTCTGCAGCCCAATGACAAACAGCCGATGAGAAAAAGCACATGCTGGCAAGGGCTGAAGGGAGTCCTTTCCCCAAAAATATCTGTCTTTATCTTTTTGCATGAAAGAGGAAATGTAATAATAAATAATACAATAACTACCTTTTGTATAAACAAATTAAGCAAAGCATCCAGCAACAGCTGGAGCATTTTTGGAACACACTGAGCCGCTACTCCAGACTCCAAGCGTTATAGTTATTCACTCACTTATTGAGCTAAGTGTTTCCTCGACGTCTCCTCTCAGAGGTTTTGCTGGTTTGCTCCTTAGTGTAGGTAGTTTGTAAAGCCCAGTTGCACATCTATGTGGTTCTTCATATGGAGATTTCTTTTGTTTACTCGGTTTTTTAAGCTTTCTATGTAAAACGTCTTGGCACAGCTAAGTTCTTCCACATTTCACTGCTTTTGAAATTCCAGACGGCTTTCCTGTGCTTTGTTGGGCTTTTCTCACTTCCTTTCTTGTCTTTTCATCCCCAGATTCTTCTGGAGAGTGATATCAAGTAACTATGCAGACATCTGATATTTCCACAGAGAGGATTTCCTTGTTGAAAAAAAACTTTCTGGAAATAGGAAATCATTTTTAGGTAACCACATTTAGAGTTCCAAAACTAAAAGGTTTGGAAAGTTTTATTTTGTTGCTTTTTGATGTTAGCATAATGCAGGCCCCCATACTTCATCTGGATGTACTTCTTGGAATCCTTATTTTAGAAAGTGATGCATAAAAGTATTGTGCAAAATGCGGCCTGATGCACGTGCCAAGAGCACGGTCTCTCTTTCCCTCTCTACATCCTTCTGCAAAATAAATTGTATGTAACAGAGCTACATGCTGCAAACAAATAGAACTAAAGAGATAATTAGCAGGGACAGGTAATTTAAGATGAAGGATGTTATACTGGCACCCCATGGAGAATTGTTTTAATACATATCTTTTGAATTTATGTATTTGCTTCTGGATACAAAAATTACTTTTATAAACTGTAAAAAGTCTAGTAGATGATAAGGAATGTGACTATGCAATTACAGTGTGTTACTTGAGTTTATATGGAAATGATTGACAATAGGACCCATTGACTGAAGAAATCCATGTTTAAGTTATAGAGTCTCTAGAAAACTGATTAAATATGATTAGATCAAAGAGAGTCAGATAAAAAGCCTTTTCTGTTTTGTTTGCCTCTCCCTACTAGAAATGTGAATTTCAACAACAAAAGAGAAGAAAGTTAATGAATAAGTTCTATCACAGTCCTTCATTTTGGTTCAAGACTTAGGGGATCACAGAAACATGGAGTAAGTGCTCCTAATGTTTGGAAGGTCATTTTCACACACTCTAGGGTCATGCTCGGTTCCTTTTGCATGAACAGCTTGGGAGACTGAAGAGAAACCAAAGCTGCATCAGCAAGCCTTTCCATCATGTGCAGTGCTCAGGGGACCTGTGAAGAGCCTTCTCCAACTCCTCGGGTGACTGGCTTTTGGGCCCACCTGGGAGAGGACACAAGGCCTCTGTCATGAGCTGGTCACATTATCAGTGCTCTGGAGCACAACTCTGAGCACAGCGAGTGTTCAAGGACTCCTTGGGAGGGGCCTCCCCTTTCACCAGTGTCCTCCCAACCCTATCGCTAGTATTCCCTCTGAAAGCCACAGTGTGTGCCACATTTTGGTCCGATGAAAGGTTCGAGAAAGGGACGGAAAGTAGAAGTTGTCCTATGCAGATGGTCACACTGAGGCAAACTGGGATTTTGGAGATGTAGAAAGAGCTCTACCAGCAGACGAGAGACTCTTCTAGTAACCCTAAGTCACAGAGAGAGCTGGCACATAACTATGAGCTCGGGGAAAGAGGCCTCCCTGAGTCGTACCTTTTGCTAACTGGAGTTTGCCCCTGTGAATGGAAGGCCAAAAGCACAGTTCCTGGCTGTCTGCTGTGTCACAGTTTATAAGCAGCAGCTTCAGAAAGGAAGGTACAAAGGGGAAAGCACATGAAAAAGAGGTGATTCGTGGTTTATCGTTTGCGTGAGTGCAATCTAGCTCATAGTTTTTTGTGGATTCACCATGAACTTGGCATGACTGCTGAACCTGTGGCTCTGTTTTAGACATGTCACACTTCAAGGGTCAGTTCTTCAGCACTGACTCGCAAGAACACAACCCTCAGAAGCCTGGGTTGTATCAGATCAAGGATACCATCCCTGAACAATTTTTAAGCACCTATCAAGTGCTTAATGGATTGCACTGGTGTCTTACAGAAGGCAGTGCCCATGCAGACTCAGAGTTTCCATTGCATAATTTCCCTGAAAGTTTCCCCCGGCTGGGACTGGTGCTTGTGTTCATTTTTTCCAGCTCATTACCTCATGTTAGGTGGCTCCATTCAGAAGATGTCCATCCACGTAGGGGTTGTTGTAATCACATCGCCACGCAATTCATGCCCAAGATAGCTGGGACCCAGAGTGCTGGATGGAGCAGGTGCTGGGAAGAGATTTCCTCCTCAGGACTTTATCCTTCTAAAAGAAAGTCACCAGATACAAGGAAAATAACTGCTTCCCACTAGACGGACAATCCCTGCACACCTGTGCTGCAGGAGAAATCTTCATTGCAAACCTGCTTTCTAGGATTCGGACTGCTGCATAAAATCAGACAGCCTCCGAGTCACCTTGAGCTGTGCTGAAGATGTCTTTACCAAGTTCGGTGTTCTAAGACGGCCCACACAGCCTGCTAAGCCTTTACACTTAGCTCCTAATTTTCACTGAGCTGCTCGGCATCTTTACGTTTTCAGAATCAGTTCAGGATATTGTACGCTCTTTACTCACTGGAAGTGTGTTCACAAAGTATACTGGATGAGATGCATTGCTTGCCAAGAGATGATGTCTGATTTCTAACCAGCAAATGAAGGGGTTTCTCAGTGTGTCCACGTCTGTGTGCTGGGATTTCTTGCCACTGCCATTAAGATGATGTCCTTCCTCACCCATCACATGTAGCAAAACCCAATTGTTTTCTACTAATAAAAATTCTGGAAGACACAGAATTAGACTAAACAGGGAAAAAAGAGCATCCATAATCTTACATTTTCTAAAATGTGTATCGGTCTATTTGTATTTGTCTGTTTGGAAAAGTTCATTTTCTATATATGGGTTTTCTCCGCCTCTGTCTGTTGAGCTAATATTTAAGGAGTTTGCGCTAGTCTTGATCCTGACAATTTCTGCTTCTTACCTTGTTTTCTTCACTCAAATCATGAGAATCGGGGGCTGTGTTTTCTAGATGAGGAAGCTAAAGTGGAGCAGAGTGCAGTACGAGCTGCAGCACACACAGCTGGCAAAGAAAGGGCTGAGATTTCTACCCAGCGCTCCTCAGTTCAGTGGCCATTTGCTGATCTTCCTAGTTGTGCAAGGAAGGTCTCACACATGAAAAAGCCTTAGGTGAGATTGGCCACAAAGGTAATATTCTCTTTAATGGCTTGCTCAATCTTTCATTCTTACATCTGGTAATCTGAGCGACTTCCTTGAAGATAACAGCATGTAATATAACACTGTTATAGTCCTATCATTTTGTTCTGAAACCCTGTATCAATTTAATTATTTTGCTGTGTTTTGGTTTTGTCTATGTTGCTGGTATTTTGCTGTTGTTCTTTTTTATTATTATTCTCTTTAAAATAAAAAAATTAAAAATAGTTTTTTAAGAGCAAAAAAGAATCCCAAACTGCATTCCGTGAAACCTGTTAATCCAGGCATTTACGGCTAAATTCAACAAAGCCGGGTCCCAAGGAGCCCTAGCTGTCCTCCTAAAGCCAGGTTCCACTTTCGCAATCAGAGACACTTGGCAGCCCTCGTGGAGCACATGTGTTCATGCTGTGGATGTGCAGAAACAGATGTGCAGACGCTGCAAAGCCCAGAGGAGCGTGCACTAGAGACTGTTTTGTCCCAAACTTGACACTGTGATTCTCTGGGGGATATGAAGTCACTGGAGTTCTATGTGGTTCTAGCAAGAACTCAAGGGGGGTTAGTAATTTTCTTAAACATATGGACAATTATTAAGAAACAGGCTCCCATCCAAATGTATTTACTTTGACTTAAAACTGGCAGGAATCATGCAATTCAGATTTTTCTGACGACAAGAGTTTTCTGTACAGTTTAGCTTGGGCTCAGGTGGCATATGTTGACAATTTCACCAGAATCAACAACTGTTCTTTGCTTTGTTCTTCTGAGAAGTTGGAATGACAATACCTTTTTTGTGTTTTGTTTTTTTTTTCAGACAAGACCTCACTATGTAATTCAGGCTAGCCTTGAACTATGTAGTCCGAACTGACCTCAAACTGGAGGTGATCCTCCTGCTTCAGCCTCCCAAGGGATGATAACTCTTTTGAGCACTGTGAAGGACCACAGTCTGCATTTGTGAAATGTCAACAATTCAATACTAGAATGGATTAGTAGCAGAATCCGTACCTTATTTCTTAATCTTAGTAGATGTTGTATATTTCTTTCCATCTTGCATATACAATTTAAAATTCAAATGAAAACAAACTCCAAATATAACTAATTCAAAAGCTGTGTTTCTGAACTTTCATCTCATTGTTCTTATACCAGATGTACTTTGCTCTCACGACTGAACTAAGAGCTTTCATGCTCTCTTTCTTGTTTTACAACAACTGAGTCTTTAAAATACTGACCCTGTAACTTTACTGTGGTGATGGGCTTTGCATCTCTGTGACCTCATAGTACAAGTCATTTTTCTTTCTCATTTAAACGCTTTCTCCAGAAAACTTAAATCACAGAGTTTGAAACCGCAAAAATAAAAATGACCAGACACAGGAAAAATGATTCAGTCAAAAAGATGGCTCTGAAACCCCTGTGTTGCCCTGGCTGGCATGTGACCTTGGGCAGATTACTCATGATCTCAGAACGAGCTTTTTCATCTGTAAAACGCAGATCATAGTATCTGCCAGGCCCTTCTCCAAGGGGGTTGTGAAATAAGACACAGTATGTGAAAGCCATCTGTAAGCTGCACAGTCAAGTGCGAGAGAGCTGTTTATTTAATCCTTCGCGGTGTGAGATAAGAGAAAATAAGTGACGGCCCAGAAACCGTGCAGGGCAGAAGTCCGCACTGCAGTGTGTGGGCTCTTCCAGGGGCCAGGGCCAGGCAAGCCGGGTCTTGGCAGTGCGTGCTGCAGGGTCTGGGGGCTGTCTCCTTGGGAAATACCACAGAGGAGCTGGGCTTCAGACTCTGTGCTTGGTAGGGGTGAGATTAGGTGGGGACAGGAGAGAGCTCGGCGTGAGAGCCGAGAATGAGGCTGAGGGCTGTGCTAAGCCAGAAGATAGAGCCCTTGTCAGGACGGCAGGGGCACAGAGCTGGGGCAGAGGCCTCTGCCCTAACACAGTGCCAAGAGAGCGAGGCGGTGTCCGCGCGCTCCAGGCAAGGCCACTTGCGAGCAGCTGAGCGATGTGAAGAGCGCTGTGGATGCCAGCTGCAGACAAACCCCTTTCCACTTCAGAAGGGCCTTCCAGCCGGTGTTTTCTTAGGCAGTGCTGACTGGCCACGCACTGGCTGTGGAAAGTGTGAGGCTGGGAGGGAGGGAGGATCTCTGGCAGGGAGGCCCCAGACCTGGACCTGCCCTGGGGCCAGCGTGGCAGGCCAGGCCGCCAGTGTCCTGCCTCCTACCCGACGCTTCTGCAACTGCCTCCGCCCTAGGCTTGCTTCACAGAGGCCTCGGCGGCGTCCCTCCGGGTGAGGAGCACACAAACCTGAAAAGGTCTCTGAAAGGCGTTGAGCACTGTCTAGTCTGCTCTTAACCCCTCCCATCCTCTTGTTGCCCAATCTCATTGCTCCTCAGTGTTGAGTGCATGACCACAGCCCAGTCAGAAGAGGATGCACACACACACTGTTTCCCGTCCTGACTTGTCCTGGAAATGGCCTTGGTCGCCAGCAGGTCCTACTCACATTTAATGCTATTCTATCATCAGATATGTTTTTCCTGATTAAAATCATCCTAAGCCAAGCTTTCACACAGAGCACTGAGAAACCAGTTTTACATCTGCTTGGTGGTTCATGTCAATAACATGTTTGGCACCTTCTGGGCCAGCAGTGTGTGGTTCTAAGGCTATTTAGGTATTGATATGCTAGCAGTTAAGATTTTTAGTTATTTACTTTTTTTAACAAGTAAAATTCTGCCATCTGCCTTCAGTTTCTCAAAGCTGGGAGTTGAAGTGAAGTGAAATTTTCACAATTTCTAGATTTTTATCTTGGCTTTGAAGAGTGGGAGAAACTTCTCATTGTATACACTCACATTTCAACCTTGTTTTTCGAAACCTGGCCAGCACACAAGGGTCAAGTCTGTCGCGACCGCTGCTCCATTACACAGAGCCAAGCAGAAGGTTCCAGGAGAGTGATCCCGGAGGCCTTTTCTGAAGTATGAAACAGGACCTGGGCCCCCAGGCAGCTGCAGCAGAAGAATAGAGAATCACCATCTCTATGTGTCAGTTTCTTTCGTTCTCACAGATATGGGATCTGACTTCAAATAAATTGCCTTAATTCCAAGAAGGCATTCTCCTCTCATTTTCACATTATGCAACGATGCTGAAGCTCTCTGTCCCAAATAATCCTAGTCTGCTGGGGATATAGTTCAGTGGAATAAGCACCTGCCTAGCAAGCGCAGGTTCCTGAGTTTGATCCCCAGTACCGCCAAAAAAAAAAAAAAGCCGAGGCTACCAAATAATCCTAGTCTAGTGGAGGGTCAGTCTGTGACCCTTGGCAAGTAAATATACAGTGGTGGGACTGTCCATGGGAAGCTGGGTGTGGAAACCATGATGGTGTCCTCATCCTTTGATTGCTGAATCATCATAAAGAAGAATGGACACAGAAGACAATGACCGTGGACTCGCCCCCAGTTCAATCAGTGACGCTTTGCAGACATCAAAGCGTGTTTTCAAAATGGTATTTTAAGGAGTTGAGTTTCTAGTTATTAAAGTTTGTTATTTTTAATCTTAGCATGTTCAGAGGTGAAATTATCTGGAAGGGGATATCAAGATGGTCACATACATATTTTTAGGTTTTCAATTAACTTAGTCATTCTTGGTTGTGTTATCTCTGGAGAATTATTCCAATAATTCACTTCATTTCAAAGAAAAGTTTGAGGTAACTATAAGAGAATTTTATTTAAAAACCAAAGCCTGTGAAGAAAATCAAGATCATTATTGAAATGAGATTTTTTAAAAAATCCTCATAGACTCATCCTAACTCTAAAAATATCTCATCATTTTTGAAAACCATATTTTCATAAATTGCTTTTCAATCCAGTACTTCTCTCAAATAGTGAAATAAATGGAAAACTGAATGTTTTAAATTGAGAAAACACTGTGCTGGAGTGAAGGAAAAAGGGAAAAATACTACATATTTCCAAGTACAGTTATCAATTCTCAGCTTTTAAACTCAGAAATAATGAATATATGGGTGATCTAATGGCACCCAAGACATGGTCACTAGCTATATTCACATTGCGGAAGAGGTGCAGGTACATGTGTGTGTGTGTGTGTGTGTGTGTGTGTGTGTGTGACAGAAGAGCAGGTAGGTAAGCATCAGAGCACATTTTAGGCAACGTAAGAACAAGGGTGCTTTTCATGCACTGTCTAGAAATGTGCACACAAAGGAAGACAGACGAACTAAATCAGGTAGTTCACAAAAGACGAGATTGCGTGGTTTAGAAGGAAGACAGGAAAATGGTTAGTAGAAGAAGCAAACAGAACGCCTACATGACCCTTCTCGTCTACCTGCCTTGGCCTCAGAGATGGAGCTGCATGGGTGGCATCTCCACTTCCAAGACTGTGGCTTCCTTTTCCTGCCTGCTGAGATGAAGAGTGGTTGCGGTGTGCTCTTGCCACGCCCCCTCCCTGCCCCATCTGTGGGGTTCTCTTCTTCTCCACCCATAATGCTTACAATTTATCACTTTGCAGATCAAAGCCCCTATGTTACCTTTTTTCTGCCAGGACCTTGATTGATGTCTCTGGTACCAGAATTTGCCTCAGGAAATGGGCCCTTTGACTGAGGTCCTGGGATTGGTATTTCCGAGGAATGTGGGGCGCTGCTCCTTGCTGGGGGTAGAAGCAGTCAGACAGCGCCTCGGGCATACACAGGCTAACAAATATTCAAGTCCTCACCAGTGGTTGCTGAGGCAATGTGCTAACAACAATCCGGGGTCTGAGGATATGCGCTGCTCGGACCATTGTGCTTACACACACCTACTGCCCTCTTCCTGTCCTAGAGAATACAAACCACAAGCACGCAATTACAAATGTACCCGGAGAGCAGAAGACTTCCTGAGCAGCTTGGAAGAAGTCCTTCCCACTGCAATCACAGGAAGACGTCTCTGACAACTGATGACAAGGCCTGGAGAGTGCTAGAACTCATTATAAACTTGATCCAGCAGGGGAAAGATAGCCATCAAGGAGCAGCGCCGCCCTGCTGCACTGTGTTACAGGCAGCTGATAGATAGAAATACCACAGGCAGCCAGACAGGGCCAGGCCCAGGAAGGAGCCAACGCACAAGATGGGATACCACGCAACCAGAGAGACTGGCATTTCAGCTGGGGGCCAGACACTTCAAGACAAAAGATTAAGCAGGTGCACCCACATACTTCCCCAGGGATGGACACTGGGGACTGTTATTCCAAATAGGTAGCAATCACCTTGAAAAAGCCAGGAAGAGTTACTAGCCCAGCCCCCTACATGAAAGGCCCCTGTTCTATCTTCATGCTGCTTGCTATGTGACTCACTTCCTCATTTTGATCCCGGTTTAATCAATTTTACCTGAACAATTATACCTGTAATTTTATTGGCTGACTATAGTTTTGTCCCACGTCATACCCACTTTGTGATTTCCCATTTTCCCCCTATCTTGGACCTGTCCCACCTTGGGGTTTTGCTCTATAAAATCCTGGGAAAGGCAAGGTCCTTGGCAATGCACTGCTGTACTTGGGCCCTCTGCAGTCCCTCTCTCAGACAGATGCTCTCTTTCCCTCAATAAATATATTCTGCTCTTAACCTCTGTGTTGCTAAAATTCATCCTTTGATTTTAGAGAACACGAACTCATCCCAGATGTCATTTAAGTTGGGCTTTCTTTCCCCTATATCAATTGCATAGGACGTTTTGGTGGACACGGTAAGTTTGTGAGCCATGGCTGTTTGAATTCCCTTAAACCTTCCTTGCCCTGCGAGCAGATATCCTCAAGTCCACAACCACAAGCCTCACAAGAGAGCTCCAGCCCAGCACAGCCCAGACCGAGGGCACTGCAACAACTAACAGAAGGAATGAAATTCAAGTCACACCCTTCTGCACCCAGGTGAAGGATCCTCCTCCAGCCAAGGTATTTCCACAGGGCAAAATAGCATGGAGTTGTGCGGTGAAAGAAATTTATCCTCATGGGCAGTTGTAGAGGGAGAATCTAGGAGTGCTCTTCTGTGGTATTCTGCTCTTTTCTTCTTTTCTCTATTATGTCGTTATAGGAAGAATGGTAGTAGCAGCTTCCGGAGCGGGTGTAGCTGGATTGGTACTACCCTGATGGTATAAGAGTTGCTTTTTCTCTAAATTTTCTACTCAGATGAAAACAGTATTAGACACAGGGGGCACAGAAGGCTGACTCATCTTGTACTACAGCAGTGCCTTTCAGGCCCTCTGATTCCTGCAAGGGAGCCTCTTCAGGGCGGGAAGCACGGAGGAGAGGCCTCCAGGGACCAAGCCTGTGGTTTCTTGGGCAGCCTGTGCCCTGTGTGTGGACACCTGCTCCTCTCTGGCTGCCTCTGTTCCCACCTCTTTCCTGGATGAGGGGGTGAGAACTTCCCTGTGCTGTGAACTCTGGGTCTCTGTATGGTCCTAGCCATTTCCTAAACTCCATTCACATCATGGTCATTTGGCTCTGTAAATAAACCCTGCTTGATGCGGTGGCCCATCTGTTTCCCATGAGGAAGGCCTCTAATCGACACTCAGGTGGCTGATAATGAGCATGCCAAAACCGACTTCACAACACACAGAGGCAGACTTGGCATGCTTTGCTGTTAAAAAATGAACTTCCCTGAGAATTTTCCTCTACTGTGTGTCTTTTGTGAAATGATATCAGGTCACCTAAAAGAACAGAGTTTGGGCCCCACCCCTTTCTGAAATGGCACTGTACTACTGGTGACATTCTCCACATGCCCCAATGGTACAGGAAAAAAACAGTGCTGGATGAGGGACACAACCTGAACCATATCTGGGATGAGTCTGTGTTCTCTAAAATCGAAGAATAGGGCTGGGGATATAGCTCAGTGGAATAAGCACTTGCCTAGCAAGCACAGGGTCCTGAGTTCGATCCCCAGTACCGCAAAAAATAAATAAATAAATAAATAAAATAAAATCAAAGAATGAATTTTAGGAACAACTGAGGTTCAGAGCAGAATATATTTATTGAGGGAAAGAAAGCTTCCTTCCAAGAGAGGGACAAAAGGGGGCCCGAGTGGGTTGCTCAAGACCCTGTCTTCTCTAAGGACTTTTATAGAGCAAAACCATGAGGTGAAGCGAGTCTAAGATACGGGAAAATGGGAAATTATAAGATGGGCATGAGGTGGGAGAAAACTATGGTCAGCCAATAAGAACTGTTCAAGTAAAATTGATTAAATGGGGATCAAAATGGGGAAGTGAGTCCCATAGCAAGCAGGCATGAACACAGAATAGGGCTTTTTCTGTAAGGGTGGGTCAGTGACCCTTCAAGGAGATCACTACCTATTTAGAATATCAATCCCTGATGTGCATCCCTAGGTAGGAATGTGGGTGCATTTGTTTAATCTTTTGTCTTGAGGTCTGGCCCACAGCAGATATGTAACTTGGCTTTCACGTTGGCTCCTTGGAGGGCCTGGCTCTGTCTGACTGCCTACAATGTTTGTATCTAACTCAGCTGCCTTTAACACCATGAGCATTTCAAAACAGCCCAGGCATGGAGAACCCAGGAGCTGGAGTAACACTTAGGAAGAAGAGACCATGTCATCCAGTGCTTTCCTTCCCTAACATCATAGAAGGAGCATTTGGTAGCGAAGCCATTATCTTCTTGAAACCTTGGGGAGCAAGATAGTCTCAAGCAGAGACTACCTTTACCCCTACAAACTCCTCCTCTTCTTACTTTGCATTTATACAGTTTAAGGAAACTTGGCACTGTCATGTAACTCAGTTGCTCTGAGGATTTTCCAGTGTGAGGATGCACAACCCACTCAGTGCCATTTGCTTACTTCTTTGATGACTGATGGTGAGTAATGAGAGAAGGGAATTCAACAGCAGTTCAGTTTCCTACCTTATTACTTTTCTACTCATAGATTAATAGAAAAGTTCTAACCAACTTTGGAAATTCTTAGTAATTACATCCATTATGTTTTCTAGCTCTTACAAAAAACTTAAAACAAACAAAACAAAAATAACCCAAAACATTGCCCGATGATAGAATTAGGTTTTTTTTCCTTTGTTACCTAATACTTTCACTAATTCTGCCAATTTGAACACCAACAAGTATTAGTTTAGGTACTAGTGATACCAAAAGAAAAAAAAAGACAAGACAAAAGAAAAGGAAAGGAAATGCACAAATCCTCCTTTCTACAGAGCTTCCCAAACAGCTAGGAGGAAGCCATGTCGTGCAAGGGGTGAGCGCTCAGTGAGGTTCTCCCACAGACACAGGAGGGGTCTAAGTCTGGTAGGAGACAGTCCAGCAGGTCTTGGGACATCGCACTGGAAAAAGTTCTGGAGGATAAGTAGACCAAGCGAAGGACAGAGACGGTGCTGGAGGAGGGACACAAAGTGGCAAAGATCTGAAGAGCGTAGCGTACCAGGGCTGTGTATGTGGCATGCAGAAAGAGGCAGCGGGCGAGGGTGACTGGAGAGGCGTGGCGGGCCAGATCACAGAGCTGAGAGCAGGTAGAGCTGTCGGCACCTGACAAGGAAATCAGAGGCACCTTGTTGTTGGCACACTGCTCATCACAAGCATCAGGACACCTCACAGTAAAAAGTGTGAAATGAGGAACTGTATGGCTGGTGCAACTGAAACATCTAGGATGGTGCTGGCTTCAGAATGAGCTAACTCAAGGAACTCACTTGAACATTTCCTGAGATTGCGCTCCCAAATGTGTTGGGTCTCAGCTCAGATTTTTAAAATGTCTCAGAGGAGCAAAATAACTGCAACAATCCCTGGACTCCCATATAAACACTACCGGGTTCAGAAAAGAAAGAGATGCTTCTAAATCCCAGCATTTGAGCAAGAGTTCTGAGATTCACTCTACTTGAAACTCTCACCCTTCTGGTAACCAGGGTGGAAGAAAATTTCCCAGGAGGCACCTAGGTAAATCTGAAAACTTAGCATCATGGACCAAGCAGAACTTATTTATATCAGTATTCTCCTAGTGGATGGAATTTAAAACTGGCTTTTTGATACCATATTTAGGCAGGAAATGAAGTTTCAGAGGGTCTGCATTCTAGTTCCTGTCTCACTACTCACTCTTCTTGGGTCTTTGAGGTATGTTCAAATTCTCTGAAGTCTGACTTTTTCTCATTTGTAAAACAGGAATGATTATCCGTGACCTGATCATGCTGCAAGATTATTAG
This sequence comes from Dinomys branickii, assembly GCA_004027595.1. Classification (NCBI taxonomy): domain Eukaryota; kingdom Metazoa; phylum Chordata; class Mammalia; order Rodentia; family Dinomyidae; genus Dinomys; species Dinomys branickii. The sequence continues at coordinate 40,599 of PVLD010011978.1, read as the reverse complement.
AATCAAATTAACTTCATAGCAAAATGTTATGTAATTGTAATTATAAAAGAAAATAAATTCAGGTAATATTATATTATCAAGTAATTCTGTGTTGCTTGATAAACAGATAAAATAAGTCATTTCCCAACATCCTGCTTTTAAGTGATGATTCCAGCAGTGTTATTCAGCAGGAAAAATTGCTGAATGTGTTTGTAGAAAACAGATCCTTGAACATCAAAGGATGTCAGATATCTCCAGTTTTCAAGTACATACTATTGCAGAATGCTAGGAATTACTAATAAACACAAAGAAGAACAAGCTCAAATACTTTTAGTTCTACCAGATACACATTCCCAGCATTAAAACTAAAAGATATTTTTCAGCATATCTTCCTGAGATACCGAGATATGCACTACAAACATATACTAGCTCACATAACATGGGACGTTAGTGACCTATTGACACGGCTTAATACTTCACAGCTTCTTTCCATGTGAATCAGATTTAATTTGGGTTGTGGCCTCTACAAGGGCAGGAACTTTGGGTCATGTGATAAGTGCTTAATTAAAATGTATTAAGACAAAAATGAACATCTAGTTAAAATATTTCTTGTCCAAAATAAAACAGACCATATAGTATATTTTAAAAAGAAATCCTAAAAAAGACACTATTTTCCCTTAATATGCTATTTTGATCCAACACTTCCAGGAGGGTTGTGCACAGTACATTCACATACTGACCAGCAGTTCAGAAAATCCTAACAATTTGCTCTTACTCTAGAACATCTTTGCCATTTTCATAGGTGAAAACTGGTACCTCATGTTAATTTACATTATTTGAACCCAAGAGAAGTTCAATGCATTTTCAATATTCATCAATATTTAGTCATTCTGTAAAACACTTGTTCAATAATTTTGGAAGTGACTGACTATAGCACACTGTCATCTACCAATTCAGGTGTCTATATTGTAACAATAAGAAGGTGACAGAACAAAGATTTGTAGAGAAATAATTGTCTATCACTATTCTATAATGAGAAACATAAGCAGAATTTCTTAAAGTTATGTGCAACAAATGGTTAATTATGCAAATTAGACATGAGGCTGTCAATGCCTGGTCCCCTTCCTAAGGAACAGGTGAGAACTTCCACCCAGCGTCCACTTTGTAAGCCCAGTGTCAGCGACTGTTAGGGACCCTGCTGATGCGGAGCACATGGTGCTCTCTACCGAGGAGATGCAAAAACTGCTTCCTGCCCTCATCACTGAGTGCTGACTTCCTGTCTGGGAGGCCTTATTCCCCCAAGTATTAACTTCTAACAGTATGTGGGGGAACTTTTGTATAATTAGTGTTGATTATATAGTAACTGTCTCATCTTCCCCACTAGAAGATCAATTTCTTGTGGACATCATTAGTGCTTTTCTTCTCAGTTGTTCCAAGTCACCTTCCTGGGTTGGAGGACTATACCTTCAGTGTGCATCCTATGCACCCTTCATGAGTAAGACATGTTTTTAAAATAAAGCACCCTAAACTTTAGTCTTTCCTTTTACACAAATGTTAAAACCAGTGTCTTAGGTAAAGAGGAACTATCAACACTAACCGATATAAGATCCACTAATGGTGTGCTTCCTACAGGGACGATTTCTAGTCACTGTCTCTGTTCATGACTTCAAACACAGAGCTGAAAATCTGATTGTAAAATTTGTAGATAATTCAAAATTTGAAAGGGGAACAAATACGTGGCCAGAGATAAGCTGGTCATAATACATTAGAAAAATTAGTCTATAAAAGTCTAAGGGAATTTATTACATTGAAGTATGTAAAGGAATATATAAGGAAATAATTCATAACAATTTGTGCAAAGATGACCACTAGCATAAGTAAGAGAACAGAATCAGTAATGAGCTCTATCATACAAATTTTCTCTCATTATTGATTATTTAGAAATAGTGATATTATTTAATGTTGTTACCATGTAGAGATTTTAACAAAGCAGATATTACTTTAAAATTGAGTACTATTTTATTGAAGTAGCAGTTTCCTCTTTATCATCAATGAGTAGACCTCATGCTCTGAAAAGTTATACATTCTTGAAGCATGAGTAGGTCACCCTTAATTTAGACCTGATAAATTCAGTGCCTTTTCTTAGGTCACTGTTTTATTACAATTGTGAAAAAAGCACCAATCGCTGCTTAGAGTAGTGAGAATGGTGGCAATTTTCTCTTCCCCATCTTTTTGAACCCCACAAGAATTTTTGTCTTCATTTGCATGTGGTTAACTTTATACACGATATAGCTTTTGTCATTACTCTCTTTTCAAAGGTAGTGACTGTGGTTTGTGTATCTTCGCATTTCTTTCATCAGTAGAATGAGTTTCTTTCAGGTGAAAAATAAAAACCAAAGTTTGGTGAACTGAGTTGGCTGTCAGGAAAACCACACCCTAACCCAGCTCTTGTTGGTGACTAGCCATGTGCTACCTCAAGTGTCACTTCCTCTGGTCCCTCTTCATCTGTGAAATGAAGACCTTGAGCCGGCTGGTCTCAAAGACCTACTTCAGCTCTAAAAAGGTGTGGGGTATAACAGCAATAACCAGCCATTAGTTATCACCACAAGTGCAACACCACCGTGAATGTGTAGAACATGTTTAACGTCCCGGTATATTTGGATTTCATCTGCTCCTAACCATCCACATTCTATGTGGTGTGGATGTAGTTTTTTCTTTTCAGTTTTTGGCTCTTTTCATTAGCAGATGCACTAACTGCGTTTAATGAGTACTGATAACCACTCCTAATTGGCACCCACTCCGAGAAGGAATTCTTTGCAAGTGAAGGCGCTTCAAAGATGTTGCCCTTTATGGAAGAACTGTTTGGATTCCAGTACTTGCATTACTTTGACATGTTTCCTCGGAGGCAGCCTGGGTTGGTGGTGTGGGCAAAATAATTCAAGTTGAACGTTTTATTATGTGTTCAGACTTTTTATCCTGCCTTCAAACCTGTCCTGAAGCAAGTGACTCAGCACTTTTTGCTCCAGTTTACCTAGTTAGAAACATGAAATAAGGGAGTGTAACAGCTGCCGGGTCTTGGATGTAGATGGTAAAGGTCAAGTGTTAGGAGGGGTTCATCGTAGATTACGTGGACTCTGAAAGAATGAGTCTCCTTGGTTTCCAAAATTATATATTTTCTTTAGCTCTACATTCTGAAACAAAGCACACATAATACCCCCACCCACACCCACGTTTTGCTGAACTGCACTCTAGCACGGAGGGTGTGACTGTAAAATCATAATAAACACAGCCGCCAACGAAAACCATTGAACGAGGCCCACCTATGCACTGCGAGTGAGCACGCTGAGGATAAGCTGCCGAAGTATTTCACCTGGCCGCGGTTCAAGTGCCAGACTGAATGAGCCTGCTGTTGTTCCTTTCCAAGCTGGGAAGAAAGGGGACTTGTTCAGAAGGAGGGGAAGAGGCGGCAGGAAGGAGTGAAGGCTTCAGCATCTGGGCTGTTTTCTTCATTTCTTTTCAGAGAAGCACAGCTCCTTGAATAGCATGTGGAAAACCGGCATTTCCAGTGAATAAGAGGAAACCGGCAACAGCGAGGGGAAGCCAGGAGGAGCGCTGTGGGCTACAGGCCTGTCCTGTCCTGCCCTGACAGCGAAGGAACACGCGAGGGTCACGTGGCCCAAGATGGATTTTACCTACAGGCCTGGCCGCAGTTCAGAGAGTTTGGGATTTCCTAGTAACGCTGCTCACTTGGCAAGACTTTTAAAAAGTGCAACTCCTCTGTAAGAGCAGTATAAAAAAGAGACCATAAAAGTGGTGTGTTTGAGCAAGTGTTCAAATATTCTACTTGAGAAAAGTCATTCACTTTTGTTTTCTTTTGAGGAACACACACACACACACACACACACACACACACACACAGAGTTATTTAAAAAGCCAGAAAATCAACACAATTCTCTAGCGTTCTGGTTTTTGAAGAAGATTGTTAATGTTATTTTCAAAACAATCATGTCTTTTTAAAGAAAACATCTTTACACCATTACAATACTTTTATTTATACACAACAGTTTTGTCCCCTTTACAAGACACTGAGTGCGGTTAGCATATTTGAAACTAAAGCTTCACCTAATTCTCTTGTACTTAACTGCACTCACTGTGAGGACACTGCACTGGGACCTATGTGGGTTTAGTCAACAGCCAGTAACCAAGCTCATGGCTTGTTTCTCACTGTGTTCCTTTGAAACAGGAGCAAAAGCCCCATCACACACAATATACAAATAATGTTTTCATTCAAATCAATGATCTTCTGAACACAGAACACATATTTTTTGGTCTCATCAACCCTACATGACTTAGGGCTGAGATAGTCAACCAGAGGAAGGTACCTAGTGAGAAAACATGTTTTGTATCTATTCTATTTCCATGGAAACAACCTCTGCAAAAGGTTGTACACTTATATTTTAACAAGGATGTCAAAGAAATCACTAACACAACTCACATCCAAGGCCTTTCCACCAATACAAAGGTCACGAGGTTCATTAGGTTGCTGCGCTGAGACTGTCATTACACTCTAGTGAGGGTACACTTCAGTAACTAGCTTGCAAGATAATTGGATATTAACGTTATGAGAACAGAGCACGAAGAAAAAAGTCACTTACAACTACCTGTTCAGTAAAGCTGGTTATCCTAATTGTACCTCAGGTGCTAGTCATCTGAAAGGTAGGCGTCCTTGGGTAGGTAAATTAACAGCACCCAATACAACTGTGTTACTTCATGGATAAGAAAGCTTAGGTTCAGCAATTTATGGGCAAATCTTGGTCAAGACTGAGTTTTCCTGATGTTCAAAGCCCATGCATGTTCAGTTGCAACCCATTTCCTGCAGCTTCTGGGGATAGATATATGCTTCTCTCTCTTCCATGTTACTGTCTCTGGCATCTGGAATTTAAAATAAGGAGCTGTCTGGATTAGAGTCAAGGGGACGAGAGTGACTACCAAGCCAAGTTTCCTTAGCAAACAAGGGCAGTGCTTCTCCACAGTCCAGAAATGCCTGACTGCTCACTTCAAGTATAGTGTGAAAACAGTACCCTGCACTCCTTTGAATAGAATAAGAAATTCAATTCCTAAGAAAGAAATGGAACTCTTTCAGTGATTTTATCATTTGGATGAGTTTCTTCTGGAAGTCGACATTATCCTTCTGAAGACAAATATTCCTACAAAACCACACTAATGGAGAAAAGCACTGCTCAGCACTGTCCCCAGCACCTCTTCTTCATTTCCATCTCTCCGCGTGTGCACATGCATGCTCACCTGTGTACAAGCTGTATTAGAGCATGTCCGATTCTCTGGACCATAGGTGAAGAAGGAAAATTTTAGGGGTTCATTAAATCCCATTCACTTGAGTTCAGATATCCCAAGTGAAAATTTTTAAATTGGATTTATGGTACCACGTAACTGTTTTGTTTCATTTGTTTAAAAAATTGCAAAATTCGAAGCATAGCATGTTGAGAAGACTTGGAGAGGTTAATAATCTGTGGCCGCTGCAGCAGGTGGTTAAGAAAGCATCCAGAAGCTGTTCTACGTAAACCTCCAAATGGCTCGCCGTGTGAAACTGCCCCATGTGTTCAGCTTTCGCTGAGCAGCTTAGCATCCCTGCCAAATTGAAGCCGGCGTCTCAAGAGCTTATTGAATCTATTTGGCCAAGGGTTTTCTTGTTTTTTAGAATTTTACAAAGTAAAGCAGAATAATCGTTCAAGGTACAAAAGTACTTGCCTATAAAAAAATTCTCAGAGTTTCTCTCAAAAATGGTGTTCTACTTTGAATCTTTATATTTTTCCTTTATTAAAAAAACCATATAGCTACACCTAAACACCCATCTGTTTAAAAATGTCCCACATATTACTTTGGGCTCATAATTGTTGATCCCTAACCCTGGAGGACAGGACAATGTAACACTAAGGAAAGTAGTCCTGAGGTGTTATTTCTTTGTTTTCAGTTTTCCCAGTTGTTTTTGTTTTTTATTAGCACATGTTTGCAATATATGTTCACATTCCTGTGTGGAGCTGGTGCACGCACATAACAAAATTAATTCCTTTTTCATCCACTTTCACTCCCCGCCTTTATTTCTTGACCTCCTTCCCATCTGAGAAAGATCTCTCTACTTCCTATTCTCTATCTTTGTTTCGCTCTGTATTTATATTTTGGGTTCCTCGTATAAGAGAAACAGCACAACATCGAAGCCCACGTGCCAGATGTGTTTCACATGATGTCATGGTCTCCAGGTGCATCCATTTTCCAACAGAGGACTCAAGTTCACCCTTTACGATCGAGTAGTGTAAACACCACATTTTCTTTATCCATTTATAGGTTAGTGGATGCCTGATTCTGAGAGTTAGCTATTGTGAATGTTGCTGCCCTATAGGTATGCATGGGTCACTGTAATATGATGTTTTTAACTTGAAAATATTATTTCTCATCATATGGTTCTTTGATGCTTATCATCAAGACCAATTAATGAAAGCTAGTTACAAGTTCTTTTCTTTCTTAGGACTCAGTGGTAGAGCACCTGCCTAACATGTGTGTGGCCCTGAGTTTGAAACCCAGCACACTCCCCACCCAAAACAAAAAGTTCCTACTTTCAACCTTTGCTTCTAGCTTACTGTTTCTTAAAAGATGGTGCTTGTTCATAATGTTAAATAAGGAGCTATGTTTTATGTGGGAAACCACACCTTCCGAAAACGTAACATGGGCAAGTTGAGATTTATAAAATGTGCATTTTCCATAACACATGGCAAATCCTTCAAGGAGATCCAAGAAAGCTATCTCTCGATCTCACTTTAAGCTGCAAGAAGTGGCCAGACCGTGTCTGGAAATCACCCAGTTCATTTGGGACATGACCCACTTCTGTGTTAGCGTAGGCGGCAACAGCATCACTAGGTCTCTGCCTCCACTCAAACTACTACCAGTGTCCCTTAACGCTGTCCCTTTGCTTCCAGTGCCCCCAGCAGCAGCACAGCGGTCAGGCTTCTGTGAGAATTGTGCCTCCTTTACCCCTCCTCACGGGCCCTGACACTTCTTTCCTGTAGATTATCTCCAAAGCCACTCTCACATTCCAAGACTTTGGTTGCTATTACACCTGATTTCCAAGCATAACACTTTGTACTGATTATCTGCTATTGTGGAACAATCACCAGACAATTTAATGCTACCAAATAATGATATTATTCTCCATAATTTTTCTGTATCAGGATTTTGGGTCTTTCTGGGGTGGCTCTGGCTTAAGGTCCTTCACAAGGTCTGGTGTCGACTATGAAGCAGTCACTGCAGACCCAGCAGCAGCTGCTGGGTGCTGGAGGAAGACCTTGGTTCACCACCCATGGGCCTTTTCTAGTGCTGTTTTCATATCATGGCTTTGCAGTGTTGGGAGAGAGTTTTTCATGGCTCTCTCACATCTTGTGAATAAAACCAAAAACTTCCTTTGTTCTCAATCTTTTCAAGGATGTTTATATAGCAAACAGCCTTGGTGGGTGGAGGTAGTCCTCTCCAGCCTGCCTCACAGCAAAGGACAAAGGCTTTTTCTTCATTTTTCTATAATAAAAATAATGTCTCCTTAACGTAAAGATGAGGCAAGTCCATTATAAAATAAAAACAGATTCCTTCAACTTCAAGTTCCCACCCTGCACTCTTGCTGCTGCATGTGAGATGTTGCTCAGCACCCTCGGCATTGGCGTGTGGTCTCTGGAGCCCCACACTGGCCAGCACTCTGGCTGCTGCCACTGTTTTGGGTAATCACCACTCTGGACTGTGACCCAGTAGTCTCGTGTCTTCTACTGTCCCTCAAACTGTGGAAGGGTAACTTGATGTAAATAAGATCAACTCTCAGCTCTTGCTGAGGGAGGTTCTTGCCAGGCAGCTGGCTTTGCCTGAGAGACTGATCCCACAGGGCAAGGCAGCAGTTTCTTTGAAATGAGTTTTGTACTCATTAGGAAAGACACAGCCATCATCCCCCTAGGATTCTAGGGTCAGCCTTGCTCACTGAGGAAAGGGACTGTACAAAGTTGGTGACAGCACATGTCTAGGACCATTGAGAGCCATTCTGAAACACAATTTCTTCAATAGTTTTTCTCAAACCTATACTAACCTGAGCTCAGCAAAAAGTTACTGTTTAACTTTCTGTTCCCTGGAGAGCTCAAACTAGTGTCTTTTTATAATATCTACTGAGAAAAAGTATTTGTAGAGCTTCTTTGCTCTACAAATACCACATATGGTGTCAAGAGCAAGATTTCCATATGAAATGGGATGAGCAGGTCTATAAAAAAGAAAATAGTATTTAACTTAGCTTTTCTTACTTACTAAACAAGATTCTCAACATAGAATCAAATGTAGTACGCTAGCTTGAGAAGGCTTGTACCAGAGGTATAAACGGATGATTTTCATTACCCAATATTTTCTGTTTTATAAATATCTTCTGAGTATTATAGAATGGAATGAAGAAAATAAGATTTTGGGGATTTGCAGCCAAATTCAACTCATTCATGTTAATCTTCAAAGAGTAGAGGAAGGAGAAGGAGAAAACCATTCTGAGTCATTAAAAAATGGATCTCTTGATTCTTGGGGTGCAGCCCGTCCTGCCCATCCTCTCTCCCACCCTTTCTGAGCACCTCTTCAGCTGTACACAGGGAGCCGCGTCTGATTCACCCTTGCATGCTGTTTCAAAGCATCCAGCGCACTATCAGCACCCGTATTTGGCCCTCATTCAAGAATGCTTGGGTATGAAGTGACTGTCCACAGCCATCAGAGTCAATCTGTCCAAGAATCCACAGATTCTCCTGGAGGAGAATCAGGAAAATGAGAGAATTGCTTTTAAATAAAATTTTAAAAAATTAGAATCAGAAATTTAACTAAGAAAAATGATTTATTTAGAAATGCTCACAGTTGTCTTTTTGAAGTTAACTTTTTTTAAAATTTTGGTGGAAAAGTATTACAATTCTTACGATCAAGCAAATTGAATTCAAATGGACTGGGACTATGATGCATACCTTTTCCTTTTATTGTATAACTAACATTGTAAATTCGGTTTTAAGAAAGAAGAAAAGTTTTCATACTTACGGTCCTTCACCCTGAGCTAATTACCTCTGATTCCAAACAAAGACACAACAATCCCTCCTTGTTCCAGAGAGAAAGAAGTCACCGCAGGGAGCCTGTGGAAACCGGAAGCAAGAGCTTCACTGCGACCTCCACTTCCTGCAAATGTCCAAGGACTCTCCAGGTTTGCCTGGGCACAGCAGGACTTTCCTCAAGCATCTTTGGAACCTAGTCAGCAAAACGATCACAGCTGTGCTATGCAGTATTTTAAGACAGAGAAAAAGAGACTTGAGCGTGGTGCTACTTTTCACCTAAACCAAGCCTCCCATTTCCAGGCCTGACCCACTGGGTTTCTGGTAACAGCTCAGCTAACAGCACACACAGCCCTCTTCAAAGAGCTCTGAATTTCATAATTGAAAAAAAAGGAGAAAGAAACTCTGCCATGATCTCTGTGGAAATAATTTCCAAATTCTTCTGCAGTTGTTATATTTCCTGGCCCAGGAGCATAATGAGGTTAAAGCATTAATTAGGAACACATTCCATCTTTTGCCTCCCATGGTTAAACTGTTTAATTAAAGGCCTCAAAGGCTTCAGGGCAAAACAGTCAGTGCATGGTGTGATCATCTCTCTGTTATTCTCTTTGCTTTGTGATTCTTCATCTTTTGGAACGTAATTCGTTTATTCTAAGACTGTTTGGCCCTCCTGGCTTTGCCCACAGTAGACAAAAGAAGTCAGTAGTCATTTGGGCTCTGTGGATTCTTGGACAGATTGACTCTGATGGCTGTGGACAGTCACTTCATACCCAAGCATTCTTGAATGAGGGCCAAATAAGGATGCTGATAGTGCGCTGGGTGCTTTGAAACAGCATGCAAGGGTGAATCAGACGCGGCTCCCTGTGTACAGCTGAAGAAGTGCTCAGGAAGGGTGGGAGAGAGGATGGGCAGGACGGGCTGCACCCCAGGAATCAAGAGATCCAGTGCTGTGGCAAAAGCTTTGACAACACAGGCAGTGAGGATGTTTTTTTCTTGGTGGGAGAAATTAAATAAAGACACATGGATGAATTGATGCTGCCCTTCGTCACTGGGGTCGCTGACTTTAGTTCAGAGTATGTGTGTGTGTTGGGGGGGGTGTGAGAAAGGGAGAGAACTGGGCCCAGACAGATGCCAGGCACAGCAGAGTAACCATGTTGGGCCATGGCTGCAGGTGAGGAACAGAAGGAATCAGAAGTTACCCGCCGAGTCAGCTGTTCCAGGAACCCTGAGAGCACAGGAGAGGCGAACACTGTGTCCAGAATGAAAGGTTCAATTATGGTTCTGCCAAATGCGTGGTTGCTGAAGAAACCCCTTAGGGCAGTGGGAGATGGGAGAACTGGACCTTTTTAGGAAGTATCTTCGATGAAGTGTCCGGGCAGAAAGGAGGTGGTGTAGGCACGGCTGCTTCCCCATTCGCATCTACTTACATTGTGTTTCCTGCTGACACATCGTAACAGTGTCTCCGCATGGGGTTCAGCACACTCCTTCAGCACCTTGATTTGATCGTTACACTCACTTTGTTAACATGAGAGAGCAGAGTTTGTGGGCAAATGCTGGCTTCTAAAATGTCCTTTGGGTAGCAAGACTTTACACCTTTAAGTTACAGTGAAAAATAGTGGCGTCAACTTTAAGTATTTCCTTTTGGTAAATGACACTACATCATCTGAGTGAGAAATGACTATAATGTAAACAATTCTCTGTAGACTTTTTCTAGATTACTGTAGTGACTGTGAATCTCTGTGACTAGATCAACACTTTCAGTGCATTGTATAGAAAACATACAAATCTTCACTATTGTGGGTGTCACTATTGTCACAAGTTAATCTGATCCCAGTGTTCATGCAATTTATCATCAGAGAAATGGGTGGGTTTACAATTTGTGAACTTAAAACCTGATAAATAAGACTGGTGACATAAACAAGGAGAGGATGTATCACCGCGAAAGGAACCTGGATGGCACCGTCTTTACTGCTTGCTACTTTTACTAGATCTCAAGCTGGAGCTCTGTGAAAACTGTTTGCTTTGCTGAAAGGAATGACATGCTCTGCGTGACATGGTTCAACTTAGCTATTTAACTGTAAGAAATCTAGTTTAGAAAATTATATAACAAAGGGCATTCTTTAGATACTGTTAAATGTTGTTTTCATCATTAAAAAATTAGTATCTGTTGCTATATAATCATATTATTAAGTCTCATGTAAAAGTGATTGTATTTGGGTCTGGGGTCTGGCTCATGGCAGAGCACTTGCTTGGCATGTGCAAAACCCTGCGTTTGATCCTGAGCACAGCAAAACAAACACAAGCCACCCTATGTTTACAAAAAGTTTACAATACAAAGTAAACTAAAACTCCACAGCCAAAGTTGTCTTTCAAAATGTTTCCAGTATTTGCCCGCACTGACTTCTGCACATTGATTAAATCATGTATCTGAGAGATATTTATTTAGTGTGAAATATCATAGATTCCTTTCTCAAGTAAGTTGTAGTTTAGACAGAGAAAAACCATGTTCTTTTCTTGAGAAACTTTATCAGTTACTTCTGTTAAAAATATCCCTCCACTTCTCAGATACGTGAGAAAATGAAATGTGGTGGATTTTTTTCCAGATTTTTAAATGTATCTGAAGATACATTTTGAAAGTCACTATTTTATTATTTTAGTCTTTGAAGTGGGCTTCAATCTATCTACTCTAATATTTAAAAATAATTATCTTACATATTTTATAGAACCTTATACTTTCAGTTTTATACTTACATAAACTTTCTAGAATTAATATGGCATGAAAAAGAATTTTTAAATGTCTAGCACCATATATTATTTTCTCCACATAAAACATTGAAATAGCTAATATTCTTGGGAATTTTATTATTTATTACTCTGAATTAACTTTTATGAACATTCTTGGGAATTTTCCTGAATTTCTTTATTTGTGTTACAGCTATTCCAGTGACAGGTCCTCTGGTAACTACTGAAACTGGAGCTGCTCTGGACACCGTCACCACGCCCTTCCCTGAGTCTCAGCTGGACTGTGTTTGCTGTCATTCGTCCACCCACCTCGAGGATCACCCTGACCGTTACCTGTCTCATAAAACACTGCTCCATGTGTTTATTCCAGAAATATTTATTGAGAAAATAGTTTGCAGCCAGTGTTCTAAGTGTGACAGAGACAGCAGTGGCCAAATCAGGTACTTTTCTCTACGTGTGACCATAGCATCACCGAGTGAACACAAATACTGAGAACACCAGCGTCTGGTACAGGGAAGGACTCACAGGGCGTGACCTTTGCAGTGGCCTCTTAAAGCCCTGAGATAAGAATGTCCTAGGCCCAGGGCAGAGTGCAGGGCTCAACCTTAATGCAATGCCTGGGGTGAGAAGTTGGGCGCCATCTGGTGAGGGGTCCCTTGAGCCCTTCTCGGCCTTCCCCCGTTCCTCATCCTGGTTGCTTCTCTGTGCAAGAAATCATGTTCCTGGCATCCAGACTCAGGATTCCCTGCTGGTGTCCAGTCTCGGCTCTGGGTGCAGCCGTTGCCTGAGTCGTTTGCTCTCTTCCTCTCGTCTCCTCTCTACTGTCATCTACCTGTAAGTACATAAACGTGCTGAAGTCTCTTACATCTTACAAGAACAATCATCATGACTCTAGAACACATTCCCTTACCTTCTAACCTCTCACATTTTTAATTCCTGGTCTTTCCTCATGAACCACCTATTTCAATTACTTCTTCCCCTGTTTTCCTCAGCCCAATATTTCTATTCCAGTTATACCAGAAGATTCTGCTTTGGGTAAAAGTCAACCATTATGGGGAAAGGAGTGCAGGAACTGCTGTGAGAGAGCCAGGCCTGGGATGCTGAAAAAGAAGAGAGTTTTACAAAGCATAACAAAAGAGAAAGAGTTGGGAGCCTCGTGTTCTTATGGAAAGAACAGAAAAACTGTATCAGAAGTCAGCATCATAAAGCAAACATTATAGCGTCGTGGGATTACAGGTGGCTTAACATGATGAGTTTCACACAAGGTAGCAGAAAGGGAATGGGAATCAAGGTCAGGCGCGTGATAAAGTGACGGGGTGCTGTGTGTTATGGGAGTCACTGTCTCCAGCTTCCATGAGATTATAACATACCGGTGAACTTGGTAACACAGCTTTCGTAATGGTGAAGAAAGATGAGGCTCAGAAGATGAAAGCAGCAGTGAAGAGTGAGGAGGTACATGTGTGTGTGAGAGCGGGAAAGGGGCGATCCTGCCCTTGCTGTCCCAGCAGCCACCTCTGCTGCTGTAATGGAGGACAGGTTAGTGAGAGCACAGCGCACTGCCATGGCTTGGGTGTGGTTTGTGCCCCACAAAACTCCCGTTGGAGTTTATCCTTGTCTCTGCCACATGGTGCCACACATCACTTTGAACTTCTGCTGGTAGCAAAGCCATCCCCAGACCTGGCCCCTTGACCTTCGATTAGAATTGTGAGCCAAAATAAATCTGTTTTCTTTATAACACACTCAGTCCACGATATAGTGTTGTTAGTAACAGAAAACAAACTAAGACAGTAACAGACTTATTTAATCTAAGTTTTATATGACACAGGAGTCTTCAGAAACCAAGACCCTCAGAAAACTCAAATTTTATCCTTTGATTTGTTGAAAGTGGACACCCTAGTAGAAATTGGACTGAACAGAAAAGCTTATCCAGTGGTCTGAGACTGAGGGTCACCCAGGCAAGGCTTCTCTCTGTGTGTAATATTCCTTGCTCCCGTAACAGAGTAGGAGTAAGCTTCCCCGCTTGGAAAGAGCCTCGGATGGAAAGAGCATCGGATGGAAAGAGCATCAGACCAGAGAGATTCGGTGTGGCTTCTCAGAGGATGAGCAGGACCAGGCAGAGGGCAGGGGTAGCAGGGAGATTCCACTCTGTACCTCGGCCCGGCCTTCTGGCCTTCCATCTCCCTCAGTGCAAAGCACCAGAAAGCTCAAGTGCTGGGTTTTCAGGTACTGTTTTCTGAACCCCATAGCTGTAAATATTTATCCAAGAATAACTGCCTAGAAGTAACAACGGGAAAACAATAACAATGTGAGGGGGACACAGTTCTCCCTCTGCCTTTCTCAAATGCGCAAAGTGAACAAATCAAGGACAATAACGTTTTGCATCTGGACTATTCAGGATCCTCACTTTCCAAAATGAATAATTTCTGTTTCTTTTCTTCCTGACAAGGAACACTTAAAACTTGTATTTAAACTCATCTCAGCAGAGGTCATATCCTGGGGTCTTGCTTGATGAGGAAACCTCGATCTGAAGCTAGGAGACCCCCGGATCTGCACCCTGGCTCCACAGCTTGTCCCACGTGCCGTTGGCCACATGAATGAGCCTGCCTGAAACTCAGCTTCCTCATCTGTATGACAGGGATGATCATAACACTGTACCTGCTTGGTGGGACGGACCATGTGAGAGCTGCATTCGGTAACACGTGGAAAGGAACATCAATCAGCCCCGTCACATCATGGGAGCTGGCGTTATCCCTGTTGTCAACACCATCATCAGTGTACAAAACCAGTGAAAGCGACTTTGTTGAACATTAGAAATAAGTCAAAGTGAGCTACATAGAATATCTTGATATTTCACAAGTAAAAATACCACCACAATGATTTCTTGACTTTATATCACATTCAACAAGTTATGATTGTATGAAAACGTAAGGTGGGGGTGCCCTTTTCTCTTTATCTGTTCTGTGCCATGTAGGGCGGCCCACAATATTTTCTGACCATTTTCCCCATGGGAGTTTCCATTCTCTGCTCTTTCTTGCAGGCTTTTGCATCCGATTTGCTCACACTTGATGTTACAAACGGGCAGATAGCATGAGCGTGTAGAAAACATATGCATAATTGAACAGAAGTGGAACTTTAATTTTTGTGTTTTTACTTACTACTTATATGTGTTTCTGTGGACAGCAATTCAACTGTTCAGAACTCGAATATCTTCAGGTTTAACTTGTGAACTACAAAACTCACTTTATAAGATTGTTACAAGCATTAGCTCTTACGTATTTTAAAAACTTCACACGTTGCTGAATGAAAGACAGCATAGAAATTAACACAGGTGAGAGAGAAATATTCTCAACATGCAACACTCAGGTAAAAAAATGGAATGTCATTTGCTAACTTTAGTTTTGAAAAGGAAATGTGTACAAGACTTGTGGAGTGGCGGAGGGCCGGGAAAGACTGGCTCTGTCACTGACAGGGAAAGCAGCAAAAGCGTAGAGCTGGAGAGAGAACGTGTAGCCTCCCTCTGTGTTTGAAAGGGGTAGTCTTGGAAGCTGCAGTCCCACGTTTAGGGATCTCAGGGGAGAGAGCAGGGTCTGCTTGCTACAGGCCATGGAGGCTGAGGAGCCAGAGGAAGCAGTGTCTGGTCACCCTCAAGACCAGTCGTCCCCAGCCAGGCTGCTCCTTTCCCCTAAGCAGGCCTTACCAGGAAGTGCACTTAACATGCAAATCTCTGGGTGGATTTCTAAGAGAGCTCTCATAAATTTCTGATGACTCTGAGCCTCAGATCTCACTTTGTTGAAGGGCTGAGGCTCAAGTACCTCCTGCTAACAGAGTACTTGAAACAGGCTCCTTCAGGTCCCTACCCCTCACCCCAGCACCAGCCCCTACAGCTTCAACTCTGAACACCTTTCTGGGAAGACTGCATATTCTCTCTGGAATCCAGCCGGAAGCCTGGTTCTTTAAGTGTGCATTGCTTCATTCCGGTTGCAGCATGCGTACTGAGATACTAAGCCAATTTTAAAATTGCTTCACCTGTATTATGTGGGGCGAGGCATTACCACATTTAATTGTGCAGCAGAATCACAAAGAGCTTAGGAGCAGTCAGATCTGAGTCTAGAGCCCACAGTTCTTTGATGAGTAAGGCTGAGAATGGACGGAGAGAAGAGCATTCGCATTCTTGTGTGGTCCCCACCCTGCTCTTCTCCAAACCACTACCTTTGCAATCGTTTACATACAAGTAAACCAAAGCTCAAATCAAAACAAACAGCACATGCCAATACCAAGTGATAAAAGCCACACAGTTCAAAAAATTCAAAATAAGTATTTTCCTTATTTGAATAAATCAAACAGGAAAAACAAGCCCTTTCAATCTTCCCAAAAGGAAAAGGAAATAGGGTCAGAAAGCCGAGTTCAGAGCCAAGGGCTCTCCCTGGAAAACGCCCACATCTGAGCTGAGGATATCAGAAATGTGTAAAAGAATCCTAATCACCCCAGAAGCAAGAACAGCCCTGTTGGCTACGACTGTAAGCTTTGTTCTTAAAAGCGGCGCTGGGTGAAGATCTCGCTGTGTGTCACAGGCGGGACGCAGCTGATGTGAGCTCATACCCGCTGTCGGTTAGAGTTGGGTCAAACGCCCTTGGTGTAACTCCGGAAGTGGACAGGAGGGTTTTGTGACCTTCTGACCTTCCTCCCGCTACAACCAAGAGCAGATATTTTGTTAGTAGTAATTTCTTAATTTGTAGTCTACAATAAAGGTTTCTAAACTCAGTACCTTTAGGAATGAAGTTAAGCTTGACTAGGGAGCTTCCTGGGGGAGTGGGGACTGGGAGCTGGCACAATGCCACTACCGCTGATAGGCCCTTAACATGCTTTATAATAAGCCCTGAGGTGGTCTGCATTTGTTTTATTCCTAATGCTAATTGAATTAAAAATGGACCAGGCGTTTATCCAGAGTGATTTATTACTTCAATGAGATATCAGTTATAAAATTTCTGAAATTTGAAAATCTTGAACTTTTTAGATGAACTAACACCTTACTCTGAAGAAAAAAAAAAATCACTTGCATTTGGAAATTTGAGAACGAGTTGGCTAATAATAATAATAACAAGCTTGTCATAAAAGTATAAAGTATTCCAGGCAGTACATTATAAATTTGCTTTTAAAAAGGGAAATGTGTTACTGCTTTTAGAATAACTTTTCCCAGAACAGAACCTAGGGCCCCTAGGCCCTTTAAGTTCTAGTTTAATAGTTTATTTTTGTTGTTCTTAATTAAGTTATTGTGTTCATATATGAAATTCAAGAAATTCTGATATATAAACAGTTACAAGTGAGATTTCTCCATCACTTATTAAGAAATTTTATGTTTTTTTCTTGTAAAATTTATATGTCATCCATCACCCACTCCATATATGCCTCTGTGTGTGTGGCTTATTTACCTATATGTATAAAAGTGTAACTTTCTTCTTTATATATGCCAATTTGTAATTTGTTTTTTCTTGTAAATCTGTGGACACTTATTGTTTCAGTTTAGACCTGCCTCATCCTAGGAGTGTGGGGCTATGTTTCTTCCTAGCATCAAGGCATCACTTCTGGAATAGCAGCCACAATTAGATGGAGGGTTCGGAGGTTCACAGGACATTCTCTAGGACCCACCTTGCCTTCCCTGGGGGAAACTTTCAGGATCCTTTCCAGGAGCCTCCTGACTAGAGGCTGAACTGGCACTGATAGTCATGAATTCTGCCTTCTGTGACTTCAGTCAGAGTCTAGCAAACCTGAGAGCTACTTCTTTCCATTATCGCTCAAACTATAGCTGTTCATTGCCCATCCACTATCCACTTCACTCCTGAGCATTGTCGTTAATGGGCCACTGCTACAAGTTTCTGTGGGTCAGAACCCTAGCTGCTGCTTCGCGGTTGTGCCTCACTGTGGGAACGACAGCGACCTTTTCTCTGGGGTAAGCACCACCACGTGGGCCTTCCCCTTGTAACACAGTGGAATTCTAGCACAAAGGCAGCACCCCTACCTGGTTTCCAGTGTGCCCCAGATGAGAGGCGTACTTAGAGCTTTCCAAGGAGGCCATTATTGCCTTGGTCAATTTTGTCAGTATTTCATGGCCTTACTAGAAAGAACACTTGTTTTCAGGCAAGGCCTGGTGGACACAGAAGGCAGATGTGTGGGCTGTTGAGCATAAATCCACCTCAGCGCTATCAGACCTTCAAGCCTTTGGATTCCTTACTCCACATTAGGGCAAAAAAGTTCTAGCATTTGGCATCATGAAATACTGGTGTTCACTGAATCCACGCTTCAGGTGCCAACAAAGGAAACTACCCAAGGTACTTAAAACTGCTCTGACTGGCACAGTAAACTCAAACTACTGGTAAGTGAATTTTGATGGAAAAGTTGGCTCGGTTCCCCCTTTACTTTAGCTACTGTAGTACAACTGTCTTAGAAAACATCACCACATAGCTCATCAGGCTTCTGGTGTACAATTTTAAAAGACCCCTCAAGTCTTATAATGAATGCTTTGGCTCTACTGAAAATGGAAATAGTCATTCTCCACCTGAGGGGTGCTGAGATCCCGCTCACACAATGGGAATGGAGGCAATGACAGACAACAGAGATGGGTCTTAACAAGAACTGGCATCTCCTTGTGAGTCAAAAGCCCAGATGAGGTCATGGACAGGTCTTTCCACACTGAAAGGTTATTTTCCTCAAATAAAGAAAGGAGGTCTCTTCTTCACACCAAATAACCCTGTGGTGACTTGGGAAATCAAAGTTCAGACCTTCAAATCTATCTACATTTCCTCATCACAAACCTCACAGTCCCATTTCTCAAGCAATGCCTTGACCTTATCATAAGGTCCTTGCTAATGTTGAGCATTTATAAAATAGAGCAATTTGCAACCCACACAATTGTATTTTTGACCTAATCCTTACACATGTCTGTCCTGTAGTTATTAGGCAAAAATCGTTGATTTAAGGTCATTGCAGGAACTTTTTATTTCTCATTAAAGCTTAAGGTAGTAAACTTATGCCTCTACACTTATCTTTTCTTATTTCATTGATGTTTGCTTGTTTTTTTGTAACTATCCCAGAATAGACATATACAGCTGGCCCCCTGTGTTGTTTTTTATATTATCATGTTGCCATAGAAACTAAGCATAAGAGCTGTTGTATCAGGCTCTCCATCTCCTGCCAAGACTGGCTATACCCTGAGCACAGGGCCATTTTCCTCCCAGAAGACCACACGTTTACCACATAATTGAACAAAGCAAGTCCAGAACAAGAAGTTGAGGATCTACTTTACTTGGCTACTCATGGTTTTAAGTAGTTTGTCAGTCAGAATCCATGAGGAATAGAATTCTCCCTCAGTAGTTTAAATGAAGAGATTTTACTGGGGAGTACATTTTGAGTATTTTTTATTAACTTATTTTATTGGTACTTGCTTGTGATACATCATAATTACATTTGTTTTGCGGAATTGATAACTATGAATACATCATATCTGGATAATTTTTTATCCTTCTCCCCTCCTCTCCTCTCCACTTTCCCCACCCCCCTTCCCCATCACCCTCACATTACCTACATTTCTCCTTTGGGTTTCTCTGGGCAAGATGTGTAGGGTGACGGGATACTGAGTCATTCACACACTAACATCAACAGTAATGTCCACCACTCCTTGGAACAGAGGGTCACAGAGTAACCTTATATCCAAAGGGAACACAAAGAGCTAGAATTATGGAAAGAGGCCACTCACTGGAAGGTCCGGTTGTGAGTGTTTGCAGTTAGTGCTAGAAACACCTGCAAGGTGCACCTGTCAGGGAAGACAATTTCTGACCTCTCTTCACTGAGCAGAAGTGGAAGTGAATCAATCCTGGAAACTGGAGATGTCCTTGGGAGTTGCTTCCTGCCACAGTATTACACGAAGAAAAAGGGATTTGTGGATGGGGAGGCTCTGGGAAGAGCTGTAAGAGGAAGATGGTTAGAAAGACAATTAGCTTACAAGTCACTACATGGTGTCCTTATGACCATCATCTTCACTTCCCACATTGTATTAATCAGTTTCATGTTACTACAACAAAATACCTGATACAAGCTACTTATGAAGAAAAATTTTTGTATTTTGTTGTGATTTTGGCTTATAGGGCTAGAGGTTTGAGTCTACCATTAGGCATCCAATTGCTGGGGCCTCTGGTGAGGGTGGTAGTGATGACAGCAGCCATGTTGGAGTGGCAGCCATGTTGGAGTGGCAGCCAAGTTGCTTCTCAAGTGAAAATGCAAACAGAAGGAGAATTGGCAGAGCTCCCACAATCCCTTTTGAGGACAGTTTTGAATGACTTATGGAACTCCCATTAGGCCCTACTTCTTAAAGGGACACAGAATCTCTCTATAGTGACACCTTGGGGACCAAGTCTTTACCACAGAGGTTACTGGGGGGTGCACTTGATAGCAGATAGATCACAGTGCCTGAGTTGCTTAAGATCACACAGCTGAGCAAGAAGTGGAGGGAGGCAGGAGAGAGGGGACAAGAAAGGGTACTATAGAGACTAATAAAAATAAAAGAAAAATCAACTGTAAAAAAAGTTCACATAGCTTGTGAATGGCCAAGCCAAGGCTGGAAGCAGATCTGTCTCGTGGGGGGGTTGCTATTTCTTCCTCTGCTGTGCAATATCATGATTTACACCCTGAGATGTGGCCTTGGAAATTAAATCAATGGAGATGGGATGGACGAACAATTCACATACAAAAACTTCGTATTGTATATTTTTAAAACAAATCATCTCAGTGACATTGTCTCAAAGGAATTTATGTCAATCTCAAATTATTTATAAGTTTACCATCAGTTTCCCTTACCAGAATATGACTCATGAGGATTTTATTCTCCTGGACAACTGCTCCACCCCTGGTGCCAAAATTAGTGAACAACATTTAGTAGATTATAAAAAATGTTAGCTGAATGAAAAATTAAATGGATGAATAAATGAGTAGAAAAAATATAGATGTAATTTTTTTGGAAACCTAGGAGCATATAATTGTATCCTGAAATACTAAATTTGCAAATAATGCTTAAAAATGTGATCCTTCCCATTTCCAGGAAAAGGGATATCAATCAAATTGTATAGATATATATCCTTTTGTTAAGTATATGAATAATTATAGTTAAACCTATACGTAAGACAACGCATTCTTGTTTTGTTCCAAGTTTGGATACCTATACCAAAAGCCATATCTTATCATAGCAATATTTTGCATACTTATAAGAAACATTATTAAATGCTATCTTTCTCACTTAAAATAAGACCCAGTTGTTCCTTGATTGTTTCCTCTGCTTTCCAAATAAGTTACCTTTCCAGGCATCCACCCCTGTGCATCGTCCAGCATTTGAATAGTTTTCTGAACATCTTAAAACTGGGTGGCAGGAACTCAGTGGAATACTCCACGTGCTGGCTGACTTCTCAGGAGCAAAATAGGATAACAACTTCCCTTATAAAGGGAAATATCTCTCAGTCTACCAGCAAAAATAATTTTCCATTGCAGCAATATCTAACTCCTGAATAATCCTGAGCAAACAGTGATCTAAGAGCATTAGACTGATTTCATAAAACCTATTTTTAAATCAAATTTGAGGTCATAGAAGGCAGTCCAACTTTTGCATGCCTCTGTGGCCTCTTGTAAGCCTGAGTATTCCTGATTCTAGCAATTGGGGCAGACATGAAAGGTCCACATGCAGTCGGCTTGAAGTCTAGGACCCAACACAACCCATGCATATCTGCAGTGGAGTCACCCCAGTACCCCCAGATCCATGAGAGAGCAAACAAGCACCCGCGGCGCAACACACTGGACTTTTGTGTGGTTTGCTTCTGCAGTATTATGGCTGACTGTAAGTGGAGGTGCTTCGGATTTGGTGAACAAAATAAATGTCAAAGGAAGAGCCAAGAAACAACAACAAGGTTAAGAGTGGTGCCTGGATGGTAGCAGAGAGAAGGAGAGAGAGAGAGAGAGAGAGAGAGAGAGAGAGAGAGAGAGAAAGGAAGAAAGAGAAGAGGCCAAGGGTATAGCTCAGCAATACAGTGCATCCCTGAGAAGCACAAAGCCCTGAGATTTCTAGTGGAAAAGGCAGTCTGACTTTCCCAAGGATCCATGGAGGGAGGGGGGCTGACACAGGTGGGCCATAATTCCCTGATCATGGCTCATCCCCGCCCAAGCATCTCTGTGTTAGAGAGCAGAGCACAGAGTACAGTACCCCTGATCATGGGCCATGGAAAGCATGATGTGAACTTGGAAAAAAATAAAAGAAAAAGGCAACATTCTTTCCTTGGAAAAAAAACTCGGAAATGTGCTGTGAGTTGAGGCTCCGTCTTGAGCCTGCATGTCCTCCCATCCTGCTAGGAAAAACTGAGTGGAAAAACTGACCCACTACTTTTAAAACTGAGAAATTAGAAAGTTACTCTTCAGTGCTTTTACGGATATATAACTAACAAGAAAGAAATGCAGTTATATTCTTTAACTCCTGCCTTCCCCGGAGAGGGACGGCTCTAATTCAACATGATCTCCTATCAACTCAGGAAATTTCCACCCTGAGAGTTTCCTAGCAGAGGCAAAATTAGTCACAGTCAGCAACAGATAAAGATTGTTTTTACGAGCATGTTTGAAACTGCATTTAAATTCTATCTTTAAAAGTTGCTAAGTGCTTGGCTAATGATTTTCCATCTTGTCATTTTTAAACTATTTTGGCATGCTCTATGAATAGTACATACATTTACTGTTCAAAAATTAATAAAAAGGCATTATATTTCTTGGAATAGAGTATCTTTGAAAACCAAAAATCTATCCCAGGGCACAGATGTTATCCAACTTATTAAGGGTAACAGACTCAGACCTGGCTGGAATTAGGCCTGTGGAAGACTAACAGTGAAAGAGGATTCTGGAGCAGGGAAATCCGTGGTGAGGGCTCCTGGAGGGAGGGGACTGGGTGTGCTTTGGAACTGTCTCCGCCCCTCTCCCCAGCTGAGAGAAAGGCTTTCTCCAAGATGTTCTTTCCATGCCAGTCTGTACCTGATGGAATGAGGATCTCAGGGTCCATCTGTCCCCTTTCAGTTTCTTTCCCTGAAATGTCTAAGGTCAAAGAAACCGGCTGGAGGAGCAGAGACAGCACATTTGGGGAAGGAGCTGCAGAGGAAGTGTAGATGGGCTCATTATTAGTAGTGAATTAATGGTGCCTGGACTGAGAAACCAGCACAGACCTGTCAACTTCCCGCCGCTGCACTGTTGTGGATGGAACAGAAGAAGAAGCTCTGGGCCAACACAAATCACACTTATGGCAAAAGTCATCAAATGGATTTAATACAATATTTATGCATCCCATAGGCAATGTTTGAAGATAAATGTATTATACTACAGACAGCACTCAAAGGGTAAAAACAACGTAACTTTTCTTCAAAGACACTAAATTTCAAATCAATTGTTTCCTAAATAATGGTCAGATGGTTTCTACTAGTTGGAGTTTAGATTTTAATGACTCTGTCCCTGTCTGGTATTGGATTGGAGCTGAGGTGGCCAGAATTAGGGTCTGGGCTTTCTCCCCCTCCTCCCCGGATTCTCCCAGCTTCACAGCAGTGTGGTGGGTTTTCCCTGGCTTGGTTGTTGACCCATTGTCAGACATAGTCAGGAATTAACTAAAAACTGGCACTGACCCGGCCCTTTTACCACCAGCAGCCCCTTCACAGGACCCAGCATATTGCAGGAGCTTTGTAAAGACATGTATGAAAAAGTGCCAGAAAGAAGTGTTAGGGTTTCACGGGCTCACTAAAGAAGACTGCTCTATCCTGCTTGGTTTCCACACTACCTGAAAAATAGAACAAAAGATGTGACGGGTGGAAAACCAAATCATTCCTAATAGGACTGACGGCTTCCTGTGTGGGCTAGCGGACTTCCCCATACGGGCTCTTAGATCCCATACCCCTCCTGATGTGCAGCCGGGCCTTCTCTCAAAAGGAAAGGGGAGGGAAAGGAGATAGTTTAGTTTCTTCTAGATCTAGCTGTCAAGCCGAACTTCCTTTTCTTTCTTGAAGAGAAGTGAAGGGTGGAGAGAGGCTGAAGACAGTGGTGTCAGGGTTGTCAGGGGCCTTGCTGATGGAGAAGAGCCACCCGCTTCCGAAAAGGGAAATGTGCGCAGCCAATGGGTGCGAGGCCAGGGCACTCAGATGACTTAATGTGGTGCCCGTAGTTTGCTTTTAGTTCCAGATAGTCAGGGTCTTCCGAAATGTACTACAATGTTGACCTTTTGAAAATGTGCAGAAATTTCTAAATGTCACAAATGCATTGTCGCACTCTTCGTTGCCAAAAATGAGCAGTAATCAGTCCCCAGATAATGAAGAGGTGACTCTGGTCACCCAACCTATCCTTCAACTTCAAGGACCATCACTGTCCCTTAAGGGCCGTGCCCAGGAGTGGGGCCCCTGGGGGAATTACACCTGGTAGGAGTTAGGGTAGAGTGGCAACTCGATTGGCTTTGGGCTCCCCCTAGGAAACTGGTGGAGCACTCTTCTGGGTGTGTCTGGTGGATCGCAGAGGTGTGCTCTTGGGGTCTATATCTGGTCCCTGGTGCTTTCCTCTCTGGGACTGTTCCCCTGCCTGCTTCCTGCCCCCCATGAACTGAGGGGATCTGCTGCACCACACCCTTCTGCCAGGATGTTCCTGCCTCGCAGCTGGCCATGATGGGGAACCTGTGAGCAAACTAAACTTTTCCTCTTTTAAGTTGTAGGTGTTGGGCACTGCATCTCAACAACAAGAAAGCCAACTAATGGGTGTACTCACCATGGGAAAATCTGAATGCCAACTTGAAATATTTCAAAGTCTTTAGTATTTATGAAACATAGCAGGTAATGCGAAGTCCGCTGGTTAATTTGGCATGTGAAGATATTTTAGTACCATGAAAGACAGACAAATCCTTAAAACCTGCAAATATGGATTTGTATTTCAGAGCCAAGAAATACAGAAGCCCATAAAATTCCAGTTTTAACTGATCTTGGGGTCAAAAGTCTTAGAAACTACTCTGCAGCACATGATTCCCATCAGAATGTAACGCTTTCGTCAGCCAAAAATTAACCCTGAATTGTCACAAGTTTAAAATTATATTCAGAGAAAAGTTTCATCCCATTTCTTTTTTATTAATAGAATTTTTTAGTTTTACTTATTTAAAAGCAGCTAACACACTTCAAATAGTGATAAATGATTAAAAATTGCCAAGTGAAATTATCTAAGTAAAATGAAAGGATTACAAAGTTACATTTGAGTTTAAACTCAGGAATAGGAATGGTTTATAAGAAGAAGACACAAGTTAAATAATCAGATCTACTTATTGCATTTATGGGACGATTAAGCTTGTCATGGAATTGTTTTATTCTAGAAGCTAAGTCAGTGGAAACTTCTAATAAAAATCACATTTGATAAAAATTTATGAGTAATTTTTTTTCTATTTTTAACTATAGTTCTTATGAAAAAAAAATTAAAGTTGTTTCTAAGTCCAAGTAGCATGAATTAGTTCTGATTTCAAACAGGTCAATCACAAGCAAATATTTCCAAATAGTTTAGACCACCTTTTCTCTATGTTTTCTCTGTGATGTTTTCAAGAGAAGGCATGATAGTTTGTTAAATTTTTAATATATTTTTACCACCTAGTAGCATCATATTTTCAGGTAGCCAATAATGATGTGCTTCCTCCTTTTGCTTTACAATTTTGAAGAAAATGTGTGTGGAGTCACATAAATTCCCAAATACAAAAGTGTTACAGAAATAAAGCTTTTCCATTGCCATCCTCTGTGATCCTTTAAATTTCTCTCACCAACAGCTTTTGTTTTCCCAACAATCTGCTATGACTCTTCACGTGTTCTGCCAACATTAGAAATATAGACCATCCACGTTAGGACTGTCATGTGAGCAAACATCTGGCACAGTGCCAGGCTTCCACATGAGCTACTTCTGACCTAGCTGTCCCCCTTTCACCTGTATCAAGCCTACCTGTACTTCCTATGAGCGTGCTCTCTGGAGAAAGCCACGTTACCATCTGAAGTTCCACAGTTCCACACGAAACTCAAGGGACGCAGCACTCGTCCAACTTCACAAGCCAGGAACTTTGCAGTCAGTCTTTCTTCATTCTTCCCCTCTCACATCCACTCCATCAATCCTTCTCACTCCATTTATCATCAAACAATCAAGATGATTTTATGCAGGTTTTCTCTCCCTCGCGTAGCTGTCTACTGCAGTGTACATGACAGGACCACTGTCTTAGGCTCAGACATTAATTCCATTAGTACAGAGCTTGATCTGAATAGAAACCAACCTACTTCAAGATTGGTCTCCACATCCTTTTGCATCACAGAGTTTGCCAGTGGATGTGTCTACCTACTGTCAAAATAACCGTCTGACCCGGACTGCAGGCAGCCTGACACACACCTGGACATCTCCAGAAAGGAGCTCTCCGGGTGCTTGCCCTTGCTCTGGCTTTGCGGATCGTTCGTGGCCTTTAAGGGCAGCAAAACTTCTGACACTGAGTAACAAGTTGATGGTGTCCATGACTCTTTAGCCATGGCTGTCCTGACACAAAAATACAGTTCTGGAAGGTGGAGCACAGTCCTCTCTCCAGCCTCACCTCCTCACCCTTCTCTGCCCAGAGCCGAAAGAGCAGCTGCTTCATGAAACAGCTTTATATTCAGTCTGGCCTAGATGCTCAGGAGCAGGAGAGGTTAAAAGCAGATTTTAAGACCCTTCTTTTCAATAGATTTTGGTGATTTATGTATTTCTAAATATTTTCTGATAAATAGGAGCAGTGATTCTGTTGGTATAACCATACAGAAGGTAAGAAAAATAGCACCCCATTGGAAAAGTTTTTCGGTTACACAAGGACAAAGCAGTTGTGTTCAACCCCAACTTCTCAGCATAGTTTACATATGTGCAGCCTTTGTGCTCTTTTGAATGACGTGTCTCTGTCCGATAATATAACAACTCCACTAAGGTTGTACCAGGCTAATGAATATAACTATAATTTGGTTGATTAAAAGGTGCTCAGATGAGTTTAACTGATCAAAATGCATGGTTATCTCACTAACTGGACTCACTAATCAGGGGAGAGTGGAAAAATCAGTAGTAATTAACCATCATCCTGTTTTTCCAGGGTCATTTACTAATTAAAATGTCAGCTTTGATCTGAAGCATAGGAGTATGAATTGAAAGCTACTTGTTCTCACTACAGACGACAGTGGATCCAGCGAGGACTCATTAATGGTTGGTTTTTAAAAATCTCTGAGATGATACTCCCCAGGGTATTTTTGTCTTGAGTGAGAATAATGTGTAAGGTCTGTAATGCTAAGTAAGTGTTAGAGCAAATGGAAGAATTAAAAACCTATTTGCATCTTGCCGTTTTCCCATTTAAGAAAACTAACAGGGAAGTTTTCATTTAAACCCAGCAATTCCAGGGCTGGGGATATAGCTCAGTGGAATAAGCGCTTGCCTAGCAAGCGCAGTGTCCTGAGTTCGATCCCCAGTACCGCAAAATAAATAAATAAATAAATAAACCCAGCAATTCCTCCCTATCAGCTCTGATCTCCCCAAATATTTTTAAAGTATAAAACAGAATTTCAGCCCCTTTCCAAAGACTAAGGCATCAAGACACCGGCGCTGCAGGCAGTAAGCTTTTCAGTTTCTGATACACACAAGAAAAAACAAAGCCTAAGGGGACAATCGAAGAATTGTCCTTCTTTTTTCACTGACACTGCTATGCTGATAAGCGTGTGGCCCGACGCAATACCCGCAGCCCGCAGAGCCATAGGAGCATCGAGGCCCGCGAGGTCCGACGCTCAGCGTTCGAGACTCCAGCGGAGCAGTGGTACAAGCCCAGTGCTGCCTCCTAGCCCTCCGCACTGGATGAGTGGAACATCTGGTCCTCATTCCCGGTATAAAGACATTTCCTGCTCCTCAGCTACTTCTGAAGTCACCCTCCACCTCTCTTCTGCAGGCTGCATTCCAGGGCCCCACTCTCCCCGAAACTCGCACGCCAGGCTTTTGGGGACCCGTCCCTGGGGACCCACAGTCCCTGGCTGGTTCTACCTTTAGCCGGATGCGCACCCATACCCGGCTGCCTCCCTCTCTGCCCGGGGCTGGACATTCACCCTGGCCTCAGACGGATCCTCTGGCTGCAGGAAGTGCCCTGCTTTCTGTCTGCGGCCCGCTCGGCCTGGGTCTTAAGGGAAGTCTGCAGAGCGGGCCGCGCTTGGAGTCAGGTGGCAGACAGCTGTGGCCTCGGGTGCCCACTCGCGGCGCCAGGGACCAAGGCCCAGGGTGCAGGCCCGGGGGAGCTGACCACGCCGGCCAGCGTTGGCTCAGGCACAAGGGGCTGCGCCTGGGCCGAGGACTCCTCCACAGGAAGGCAGGTTGGCCCGAAGCAGCACTCTGCTCCGCTTGGAGATCAGGAAACATCTCTCTTCACCTTCGGAAAGTTCGTCTCTTCTGCAGACGCTTTCTTTTCAGTTGGGCTTGATCTTGGCACTCCTGTATACAGATATTTTATGGTGGTTGGTTGGAAAATACCTATTACCCCAATTCAGCTTTTGGCAACAGGAATGACCTGTTTTTTCACTACGATTTGGTTTTTTTTCTGAACAAAAGTAGCACAAACTCAGAGTTCAACAGTTTTATGCTATTTTTCGGGAAGAGCAGCAAACTTCTCACCTCACCCCGGTCCATCCTTTTTCCCCGGAAGCAACTCATACTTCACACTATTTTAGCTATTTCCTTTCTTACCTCTACTTCTTTGATGACAGGCTTAGTGTGAGATTTTGGTGTGTGTGTGTGCGTGTGGGAAGCAGGGTTTCACTGTGTTGCTCAGATTGGCCTTGAATTCCTGGGTTCAAACTGTCCTCCTGCCTCAGCCTCCTGTGTAGTTGGGACTACAGGCATATGCCACTGTACCCAGCTTAATGTTAGTTTTGAATTTTCATCTTTGATATTATGTTAACTTTGTATTATATAAAATGAGAATTTAATTGGGGTCACTCCTCTTTGCCATTAATTTCCTGCTTTTCCAACCTCTCTATACAGTTGTCATAAGTTTTATCAAATAATGACTACTTTCATTAATATAGAGAGAACATATATATATATGTATGTATGTAAAATACCGTCTACAAACAGAGGATGGTGCAACTATTCTTCACCATTTATACAAGGCTTGATTTTTTCCTAGAATTGAAGTGCTTGTTTCCACTTGTATGTGTGACTTATGTACCTGCTTAGAAGGAGAATGTCCCCCACCAGCCTGAGGGAACCAGTCCCGGAGGAAGAAAAAATGGAATCCAGAAAGGGCCGGATCCAGTCCAGAGGGCTCCAGACCTGGGTGTGAAGGGAGAGACCAGGACCATCATCATGGACCATGTCTAGAGATAAACCTGTGCAGGCTAGGGCACGTCAGTAAGCTATGACCACAAAACAGGCCACAAAATAAAGTGATAAACACTCTGCACGGTTTCTCTCTGGGGGCCCCCATGAGGCCTCACGCGCTCAAAGGCAGGGTTCTGAAAGGAGACTGGATCAAGGGGCCATTGCAGCTGCATGCGACGTCAGGAGGTAGGCTCTGGTCAGAAGAGGCGGTCACTGGGGTGTGTGTGCCCAGGACAGTCTCTCTCCCTCACCAGCACCGCTTGGTCTCTCTGCTCCCTGCTGCCATGAGCTGAGCAGTTCTCCTCTGCCAGCCCCCTCTGCCATGCTGTCCTGCCTGGGAGCAGCCGACTATGGACTGGAAACACTGTCCTCTGGTTTCCAGGTTTGCTGTTGGGAAGTCTCGAGCTGTACTGATGATGAACCCTTTCATGTGATCTTTTGTGTCTTCTCTGATGCTTATAGGATCTTCTTTCTGTTCTGGCACTCAGACTTGACAGCAGCATGCACCTACTAGGCCCTTTCAATTTTGTGAAATTGTTGGCCTGCGTGGTGGCACACACCTGGAGTTCCAGCACCCTAGGTGGCTGAGGCAGGATAATTGCAAATTGAAGCCTAGCCTGACAAACACAGCAACTCAGATTCTGTCTCAAAATAAAAATTTAAAAAGTTTCAGGGATGTGGCTTAGTGTGGAGGCCCTGGGTTCAACCCCCAATGGGAAAAAGAAAGATAAAGAAAGAGGGAGAGAGAAAGGGGTGAGGGAGAGAGAGAGAGAGATAGAGAGAGGAAAGAAAGAACAAAAGAAAGAAAGAAAAAGAAAGAGAGAGAGAGAGAAAGAAAGAAAGAAAGAAAGAAAGAAAGAAAGAAAGAAAGAAAGAAAGAAAGAAAGAAAGAAAATATTATGATTGTGTGGGATAATACACTTTATGTTTTTTCCTCCTGGTTTTTCTTTTCTGAAGTATTTTCAAATGTTGGAACTCTTGGACTAATATTACAGTTTTCTTTTTGTGCGTGTGGCACAGTAGACCCTCACACTGAGCTCCACTCCAGCCTGAAGAGGCGCTGAGCACCCCTGATCGCTCTGCCTAAGCTGATAGCAGACTCAGCTCCCTTGTGCACTTCGTCCTCTGAGTGGTCTGGCTGAGATGTTTTGTGCGGGAATCTGGTTTTCATTGGTAGAGTTTTGGGTTGGGTTGATCAAATTCCCTAAAGAATTCCATAGTCTTCTGCCTAGGAAATAGCAATTTAGTTGCTACTAGTTTAGAAGTCATGAAGCAGAAGAAAACTAAGGTCTCAACATGTAATGACAAACCTTTCATTGATTTCTACTGTTTCCTATGGAGATCTCTAGATCTTGTTAGTTGGTTCAAACAGAGTTTGCTGTCATACACTCCTGGGCTCAAGCTACCCTTCACTTTAGCCTCCTGAGTACTTGGGACCCCAGGCATGCACCACATGTGCCAGAAAGATCCTGGACTCTTGAGTTTTCCTAGTATCCCAAGAGTGTACCTGCTTCATCTTCTCCCGAGGAAAAACGCCCTGCACTTGGCTGGGCTGAGCCTGGGGCGGGTGCCTGGGCTCTAGGAAGTCTGGTTCTTAAACGGACAAGTGATTCTTCTCTCAGTCTCACTCCTAACTCACTTTCCCAGGTGCCTCCTACCACTCTGATGAGCTATTTCAACACGACAGTCCAAACTGCGTTACTTCCTAATTTTTCACACTGTTGTTGTAAGTTTTGGTTTTCTCATTTTTACTGTGTTAATCACTTATAATGCTTTTGAGATTTCCAAATGTTCTTGCCTTCTTAAGTCTAGAACTCTTTAATTTTCTATTTTCCATTTTGCAAGTTGTATTTAGGCATTTCTGAGAGTTTTTACAATGAGTGACCAAAGTCTGTATGTTTAATATGACATTGTTCACTGAGAGTCATGTGGGTTACCATTCCTTCTTTTACTTGTTTAAAAAATCCAAACCAAGATACAAAAGAGCAGGTCATGCAGGCCTACTTCTATAGGAGATGCTAATCTATAGATCCTGTTGCTATATGTTGTATTACACCTCCTAGAACAGCAAAGTATTTTATTTTCTTCAGTTTTGTGGAGATTTGAGCCTGTAAATCTTTTTTCCAGGCAGAATCAGCTTTGGATTTCAGCTCTGCAATGTCCTGGATGGCTGACTTTGGACAATGACCCTAACCTCCCTAAATTTCAATTTCTTCATCTCTAAAGTGAGGATAAATAACTCTTTTGGCTAAGGATTTAGGTCAGTGGTAGAGCATGTGCTCAGTGTGTAAAAGGCAATTGATTGAACACCCATACCCAAAGTGACACAAAATGAAACCCTCTTTATACTGATATGTGGCAAGAAGTATTGCATGTAAAGTGCCCAGGAAATGGGATGTGGCCATTTTTATTAATTTCTTCATGACTTTTTAAAAATTATTACTTTAAACTTTTATTTCCTGAATGTGTCACAAAACACTTAGCTATGTCCATTTGTTATTTTGAATTAACTATGTCTTTGGGTCAAAGTCAAATCTTTAATAGATGTCAACTGAAAATGATACACTCCGACATAAAGAATTTGAGGTAGAAATACACATTATGGCAGCTGCTTCACAATTACTCATCAGGACTTTATTTCTTATTAATCTACTTGCTCAGAAGTGAAGTAATTTTTGCAAGATACTCACTATAACCAAACTTCTTACTCTCTTTGATGCGATGAGGGTAATGATACCTTTCACAAGGTTGTGCTGAAGGAATGTGACGCTACATTTGGCCTCAGAGATGCATTTATTAAGTACTATTGAGAGGAAACCTCAGTAATAGCTCTTGTGTGTTAATACAAGCAAAATTCTCATCCAAGTGCAGGTGCTTATTAAATAGCCATAAATTACATCCAATTTCAAGATAATTTAAAAGGTCTTTGATAAAATTGAGAGTGCCTTTATGAGCTATGACAAAAGAAATACTGTAAGTGCTGCTTCTGGGCGCCGTCCAACAGAAAGGAAAACCCATAAAGAAATACCCATAAATACCCAAAAAGGCAGCCCGTAAGGGTGTTATGGTGCCACCTCATCCACTTTAGTCACTAGAGCTGATGCCAGGTGACTTGTGGCTCTTCCCAACGTCAGAATGTTTCGGGTTGATTCAGGTCATTGAGCTAGCTGTGGAAGTAAAGACATTCAGGAAAGAGGACCTCCAGAGCTGCTTCTGAAAGAAAGATAGATGGAAAGAAAAATAAGTGGGAAGAAGGGTGGGAGATTCATGACAATGTGTCTTCTACAGAACACATTTTAAGAAAATCTATCATCATATGTTTCTATCCTACCTCATGTAAACTGACCTTAAGTGAGAGAGAAATTCCATGTTGGCAAATATAAAAAAGGAACTCAAAATGTGATGGGGAAGTGGAGGCCAAGAGACCATGTACTGTTGACCACAAGAGCTGGGGACACAGATATTGGACGTAAGGGCTGGGAGTTGGGCTATTAATGGTTAATACAGGAGAAGCCTGCAATCTGAAAGCTTTGAAATCCTTGAGTAGAAAGAAGTATTACTTCATTTTCTCATTTAAAATCATTTGATGTCTTAATGTAACAATGAAAATGAAGTTCATATCCCTTAGCTCTGTTTACAGTACCCTTAATAACCTACAAGCTTCACTATTAAATTTCCAGCTGTGTACATAAAACTCTTTCATTAACACATGGTAATTGAACACATTACTAGGGTTTGGTGTGATGGTATCATAAAGGCATACAGTATGCACTGATCAAACTTAGCCATCTTTCCCACCTTCTCTTTCCCACTATTCTGTCTCTGCTAATCACTGTTCCATTTCTAAGGCACATGTTTTAGCTTCCATACCTGAAGGAGAGAATTCCATACTTGTCTTTCCATGTCTGGCTTATTTCGAGTAATACAGTGTCCTCCAGTTCCATTCATTTTGCTGCAGGTAACAGGGTTTCCTTCTGTTTTGTGGCACAATGATATTCCATTTTGACTACATCTATAAATCTCATGTCATATATATATATATATATATATATATATATATATATATATATATTCATATATCATGTTTTCTTTGTTAATCCATTGATTGACACATAGATTGACTCCAAATCTTAGCTGTTGTGAACATTACTGCAACAAACCCAGGCATACAGGTGCCTCTTCAGCATACTGGTTTCACGGATATCTAGAAATGCAATAGCTGGATTGTATAGAACATACTTCTAGATTTTTGAGGCAGCCACATACTTTTCTCCCTCATGGTTGTGCTAATTTATATTCCTGTCAGCAGTTCTAAGAGTTCTTTTTTTTTTCCATCCTCCCCAGCATTTGGGTTGTTTTGTTTTGTTTTGTTGTTGATAACCATTCTAATCGGAGTGAGATGGAATTTCATTGCAATGTTGATTTGCCTTTCTCTGATGAATAATGATATTGATTTTTTTTATGTTGTTGACAACTGCGCTGTGTGTTTTGAGAAGAGTATGTTTAGATTATTTATTTTCCATTTTTAAATTGGATTACCTGGGTCTTGTTTGTTTGTTTGTTTGTTGAGTTACCTGTATATTCTACATATTAAGTCAGTCGGACAAACAACAGGCAAGTATTTTCTCCCATTCTGGATGTTTTCTTCTTATTCTGCCTATGGTTTGCTGCAGTGTGTGCAGCTTTTTAGTTTATGCAATCCCATAGGTCAGCCGCTGCCTTGTTTCCTACACTTCGGGCTTTTGTCCAGAACAATCATTGCCTGTACCAATATCTGTCAGTGCCTCTTTCATCTTTTCTTCCCATAACTTCACAGTGTTAAGTCCTAAATTTAGGTCTTCAATCTCTCTTGAGGTGAATGTTTTGTACAGGAAAGGAGATAGGGGCCAGATTTCAGTCCTGTGCCTCTGGCTGTTCAGCTCACCCAGCACTACTCATGGAGAGGCTGCTTGTTCTTTCTTCTGCCTGTGTTCTCGGCACCTGTCTGTCACACACAGGTTATTTGGGGATCTTACTCTATCCAACTGGTCTATTTGTTTTTATGCTGACACCATGATGTGTCAGTCACAATGGCTTAGTGGTGTGTCTTGAAATCAGGTATTGTCCTGACTCCAACTTTGTTCCTTTTTCTGAAGAATCCTTTAACTATTTACAAATTATTCTCCCAAAACTGGAGCATAGCAGTTCTTCTAACCAGCACATGACCAGTCTCTGAAATAGACCACGTGTTAAGAGATAGGTCTTAACAAATTTTAAGTAATTGAAATCATATCCTACATGCTTTCTGATTACAATGGAGCAAAACGGAATAACAACAAAGAAACTTTAGACCTTATATGAATGCATGGAGACTGACCATGGCACTTTTGAATGATCAGGGAGTCATTGACGAAGCTAGAAGGGAAAATTTTTTAAGTTTTCTAAAAAAATGAATGTGGAAATGTAACGTACTAAAATTTGTGGCATGTAGCAAAATTCACAGTGAAAGATGTCTTTGTCAATGAGCGTCTACACTTTTAAAAATTAAAATATTTTTTAAAATTCTAAAAAGTTTTAGAAAAATTGATTTAGAAATTTGAAAGTAGCAACTTAACCATGTATCTCAGAGATTTAGAAATGCAAGAACAAAATTAATCCCAAATTAGAAGAAGTAAAGAAATAAAGAACACAGCAGAAAAAATAGAGGCTAAAAACAAATACAAAAGATCAGTGAAAAGAAAAGTTAGTTATTTGGGAAGCTAAACTCAGTAAACATTTAACTAGACTAACAAAGAAGAAGAGACCAAAAAAAAAAAAATTGAATACCAAAAAAAGAGACATTGCAACCAATAGAACAGAAATAAAAATGATCATTAAGGATTACTATGAAAACTGCTAATAAATTGGAAAATCTAGAAGAAATGGACATACACATGGACATATATCATTTAAAATTGTACTATGAAAAGATTAGTAAAAAGTAGTAAAATTGAATCAGTAATAAAAAATCTATTAACAGAGAAAATCTCAGTGCTGTATGGCTTTACCATCAAATTTTATCAAAATTTAAAGAGGAACCAATGTCATTTTTTCAAACTATTCTATAGGTTAGAAGGGAGAGAACATGTCCAGGTCTATGGAACCAGCATTACTTTCTTACAAAAGCCAGATGAAAAGAAGAGAACCATAGCACCAACCACAAGAAAACTAGTATCACTGATGAACACAATATAAAACTCAGCAAGACCCAAGCAAATTAAATTCAACACCATGTCAAAACAGTGACTCATCATCATCAAGTAGTTTTATCCCAGGGTTTCAAGGATTGTTCAACAGGCACAAATCAATAAACACAAGGTATAACATCAACAGAATGAAAGATGAAAGTGGCAAAGGTTTCTCAACAGATGCAGAAAAAGCATTTGGTGAAATTTAACATCCCTTTGTGATAAAATCCCTGAACAAATTAAGTATAGAAAGATTGTACCTCAAGTTAATGAAGCTTATAAATGACAAACCACAGCCAACATCATTCTGAGTGGGAAAAACAGAGCATTACTGGTAAGATCAGAAATAAGACGAAGATGTCTGTTCCTACTGCTTTTATTCAGTACAGTGCTACGATTTTTAGCAAGAGTATCTAGATAAAGAAAAGGCATAGAAATAGGAAGGGAAAATTGCAGATGATAGGATCCTACATATAGCGAAACCTACACTTTGCCACATACACAGTCTTTTTTCTTGTCACTTTCTTTCTTAATGGTACGTTTTAGATATACATGATGGTAACATTCATCTCAGGAAATCGCACCCGTATGTGATATATCTTGCTTCTTTGTTTTTCCCCATTCCTCTCTCTTCCCTTCGATTTCTCTTCCCATCCTTATTCAAAAAAGCGTTGTTTCTGTTTTCTCTGTCCATTCTCTTCTTTTGTCCCTTTCCTCCTTCTTCCCTTTCCCCTCCCTTTTTCCCCTTCCCATTTGAGAATTTTCCTCCCATTTCCCAATATTTATTATACACTTTGATCCTTGTTTACACTTTTGGTCTCTCACAACAGAGAAACCGTGTGATATTTCAACTTGCCTGTCTGACTTATTTCACTTAAGAGTATGGTCTCAAGGTACATCCATTTACCTAGAAATGTCTCAAGTTTATCTTCCTTTAAGGCAGAGTACCAATCCATTGTATGAAAAAATCACTTATTTTTTATCTATTCATCAATTTATGGGTATTTGTGCTATTTTCAAGATTTCACTATTACAAATTGAGCCACTGTAAGCATGGAGGTGCATATATCACTGTGATATGATGTTTTTTCAAAGTTCTTATAGGAAAACACCAAGAAGGGAAATAGCTGGACCAAACAGAACCTCTAGTTTTAGTTTTTTCATGAGTCTTCACAGTGATTTCCACAGTGGTTTTACCAGTCTACACTCCCACCAACAGTGGGTAAGGGCTCCTTTTACCCCACAGCCCCTCCAGCATTTGTTACTGGTTAATTTCTTAATAGTACCTATTTTTTTTTTCTGGGCTGAGATAGAACCTCAGTGTGGTTTCAATTTGCATCTCTTGAATGAACAATGATGTTGAACATTTTTTCACATATTTATTTGCTGTTTCTACTTCTTCATCTGGATTTTGTCTTTGCCTATACCAATGTCTTCACGAGTTCTACCTTTTCTCTTCCAGAAAATTTAGTGTTTCTGTTTTAATAGTTAGATTTTTTATCATTTTTTATTTTAGTTTAGTGCACGGTAAAACGTATAGGTAGAGTTTTAATTTTTGGCATGTGAAAAGCCAGTTTTCCAGCACCAATTATTAAAGAGGCCATCTTTCTTCCAGTGAACATGTTTGGCTCCTTTGTTAAAAATAAGGTGGTCGAATATGTCTGGAGTTGTTTCTGTGTCTTCTAACCTGTTCCACTGATCCTTGGGTCTGTTTCTTTCTTTTCCAGTACCATGCTGTTTCTAACACAGTAGCTCTGTAGTATAACTTAAAGTCAGGGATTGTGATGCCCCCTGCCTGGCCTTTGTTGCCTCAAATTGCATTTGGTATTCTAAGTCTTTTCTGGTTCCAAATGAATTTTAGGATTGTTTTCTCTAATTCTGTGAGGTATGCTATTGCTATTTTTGTCAGGAATGCATTAAATCTGTACAGTAATTTTGGAAATATGGCCATTTTTCCTACATTGGTTTTTCCCAACCAAAAAGCCAGAGATATCTTTCCATTTTCTGGTGTACTCTTCAATCTCCTTTTTCACAGTACTGTAGCTTTCAATGTACATTTCTTTTACTTCCTTTGTTGGATAGTTTTCCATTTTTTATTGGGTTTTTTCATCCATTTTTTTTGGATGGTATTATGAAAGGTGTTATTTTCCAAATTTCTCAGTGAGCTTGTTATTTGTGTGCAGGAAGGCTACTGAATTTTGAGTATAGATCTTTGAGTATTGACTTAGTATCCAGCTATGCTACTGAATTTGATTGTTAAATCTACAAGTCTTTTGGTAGATTTTTTAGAATTTTTTATATAAAGTATCATATTACCTGAAAATAATGATAATTTAACTTCTTCCTTTCCTATCTGGATTCCTTTTATTTTTTTCTCTTGTCTAATTGCTCCAACTAATGTTGCCAGAACTACGTTGAATAATACTGGTGATAGTAGACATCTTTGCCTTGTTCCTGACTTTAGAGTGAAAACTTTCAATTTTTGTCCATTTAGTATGTTGTTGGCTGTTGGTTTATCATAGAAGGCCTTTATCAAATTGAGATAAAGTCCACCTATTTCAATTTTCTGTAACTTTTTTTTACCATGAATGGGTGTTTGACTTTGTCAAAAGCTTTTTATGCATCTATTGAGATGATCATTCGGTTTTTGTCTGTGGCTCTGTGCATTATATTTATTGACTTGCACATGTTGAACCATCCCAGCATCCCTGAGATGAGTCCTAATTTGTCATGGTGTATAATATCAATTATTTGGTGCATTCTGTTTGCCAGTACCCTACTGAGGATTTTGCATCTGTGTTCATTACAGAGATCAGCCTGTAGCTTTCATTTTTGGTTGGATCCGTCTCTATTTTTGGCATCAGGGTAATGCTTGCTTCCAGGAATGAATTTGGTTGTATTGCTTCCCTTTCAATTTTGTTAAAGAGTTTGAGAAGTAGTGTCACTATATCTTCTCTAAACTTCATGTAGAATTTAGCAGGGAATCTGTCATGATCTGGGTTC
This sequence comes from Dinomys branickii, assembly GCA_004027595.1. NCBI lineage: Eukaryota > Metazoa > Chordata > Mammalia > Rodentia > Dinomyidae > Dinomys > Dinomys branickii. Next base: position 2,132 of record PVLD010011978.1, on the reverse strand, counting down.
TTCTTTGTTGGTGGGCTTTGAATTTCATCTTCACTTTCATTGACTGATATCAATTTAAATTTGTATCTTCTAGATTCAGCTTTGGTAATTCATATTTATCTTGGAATCTGTTCTATTCCTTCTGTGTTTTCCATAGTATTAAAATACTGATTCTCAAAGTAGGCATTAATGAAGGGAAGGAGGGGAGGAAGAGGGGGATGGCTGTGTAGGTATGCATGTATGTGAGGGATGGCTGACATGGTTGTACTGTTGTCTCATGTCATTTTGATGTGGGGAACAATCAATGATTAGTTGTTTGATCAATCTTATATGTCTATTTGTATTGTCCTGAGCATATACTTTGAAGCTGTCAACGTGTAATACAACAACCATTGTTGATCCTCTGTCACCTTGTCTGTAGTTCGGTTTTTGTACTGTTCTTGTGCTACTGTGTGTATGTTTGTTGGTGTTTTTGTTCTTTTACTTTTAAAATTTAAAAAAAAAGTAGGCATTAATGATCTTCTGGATTTCTGCAGGATCTGTTGTGATCTCACCATTTTCTTGATTGCATGGAATTCAAGTCTTTTTTTTTTCTTTTGTTTAAGGTTGGGTAAAGGTTTCTCAATTTTATTTTACCTTTCAAAGAACCAAGTCTTTTATTCATTGATTCTTTGTATCATTTCCTTAGTCTCAATTTCATTAATTTCTGTTCTGATGTTTGTAATTTCCTCCCTCATATGAGCTGTAGGTTTGGCTTGTTCCTCTTTTGCTGGAAGCTTGAGGTTCAACAAGAAGTTGTTTATTTGAGATCACACAGTTTTTCTGATATGTGAGTTCACTGCTATGAATTTCCCTTCTAGGACTGCTTTCATCATGTCCTATAATTTCCAGTATATTATACTGGCATTATCATTTAACTGTACAAACTATCAATCTGTTCTTTAATTTCATCTGTGTTCCAGAGAGTGTTATGTAATTTCCAGGTGTTTATGAAGTTTTTGTTGTTTTTTTGCCATTGATTTCCAATTTCATTGCACTATGGCCTGATAATATGCATGGGATAATTTCAGTTCCTTTTCACTTGTTTAAGCATGTCCTATGAGCTAGTCTGTGGTCTATTTTACACAATATCTCATGTGCATCTGACAAGAATATATATTCTGATGTGGGGTAGAACACTCTGTAGATATCTACTAAGTCCATTTGTTCAAGAGTGGGGTTTAGTTTTGGTATTTCTTTGATGAATTTTTGGGCTTTGATCTATTTGTGACAGTGGGGTATTAAGGACACCCATTACTGTTGTGTTAGTGTTCTTTGATTTTTCATGTCCATTAATATTTGTTTTATACAGTTGTGTACATGAATATATGGTGCATATGTATTTATGATTGTTATCTCTTCCTCTTGGATTGTTTCCTTACAAGGATGTAGTGCTCTACTTTGTCTCTCTTAGTCAGTCTTGGCTTGAAATACACTTTGTCTGCAAATGGAATATTTTCCTCTGCTTTTTTATGGGTTCCTTTGCCTTGAGTAGTAATTTCTATCGTCTGACTTTCAGTTTATCAATTTCTTTTTTAATTAAATGTGTCTTTTACGCAACGTATTGTTGGATCTTACTTCTTTTTTTTTAAAATAAAAGTACAAAAATATATTGACAAACAGACACAAATTAGCATAAAAAATAGTACAATCACAACTAATCTATAGACAAGGTGGCATGATCTCAACAGTGGTTATTGCTTTATCCGTTGATATCTTCGAAGTGTAAATATATAAACCCATATACAGACATGCAAATTTAGTCAGACAATTAATCCTCTCAACAATAGAAAAAGCACAAAAACCAAAAATCCAAAGACAAAAAACAAAACAGGCAAACATCAACAACAGCAACAACAACAACAACAACAAAAACACCAATAGTTGCTGCTTTACATAGTGATATCTTCGAAGCATGTGTTCAGGACAACACATACAGACATACAAGATTGATCAAATAACCCGTCATCGATTATTGCTTAGCATTAAGTGATATAATACAATAGTAGAACCATGTTAGCCCTCCTGCATATATGCATATTCATATATACATACATACATTTTTGTCTTTTTCTTTTCTACTTTCCTTCATCCCATCTGTTCTTTGTTTTAGA
>PVLD010011977.1:0-62617 GCA_004027595.1 Dinomys branickii | reverse complement strand
TTATGCCCTACAGAATGTATTACTTATTATACCACAATGCATTCTTCTTGTTATGAATCAGTACAAGAATGTACAGGAATAGATAATAATGTATATTTTACAGCTATATTGCAGCGCACTGCCACTGGTGCCTTTGGAGATGATTGGTCTAATATTCTATGGACTTTAAAAAGCCATAAATATATTCAGGCTTCATGCCGCGGCACCCCAGGTAAACCGGTGTGCTGGAATAGGACTGCCCTGATACATATTTCTGATGGTGGCGGACCACAAGACAAAATTAGAGAAATTAATGTACAAAGACAAATGGAGAACGTTATAAAACAAATATCTTTAAAATCTTTAAAAACCAATCGTCACGCTCTGACACTTTCTAAATCACAAAAAATTGATTTAAACATTGAAACCTCAGATATTCTAATGGCTACTTTAATGGCTCTTAATGTGTTTAATCCTGATTTAGCTAAAGAATGTTGGCTATGAATGACTCAAGGTACTCTCATGCCTTTTGCCATTCCTTCAAATTTCACTCTATATAATGTTCTAAACCCTACACATCCTAATTGCACCTTAGGTTTACCATTTAAAATTCAACCTGTAGCTGTTAAATTTATCTCCTGTATACAAGGAAGTTTTCAGAGCAACAAATATGCAATTGATGTTGGATTCGTTACTTTTGCTGATTGTATTCAAACAATTACTTATAGTTCTTCTATTTGCCTTTCAAGAGGACAAGTATTCATATGTGAAGGAAATCTAGCTTTTTACCTTTTTACCTGATAATTGGACAGGATTATGTGTTATAGCTACCTTATTACCTGATATAGAAATCGTACCTGGGGATGAACCTATTCCCATTTGCAGCTTTGATTATTCTGTAGGTCATCTTAAAAGAGTTAAAAGGGTAGTTCAATTTATTTCTTTATTAGTAGGATTAGGAATTTCGGGAGCTCTAGTCACAGGTTCAGCAGGGGTAGGAGCTGCTGTACATTCTTATAAGAAACTCTCTAATCAAATAGTTGATGAGGTCCAAGCCTTGTCTAGCACCATTCAGGATATTCAAGATCAGATAGATTCCTTAGCGGAGGTAGTCCTCCAAAATAGAAGAGGATTAGATCTTTTAACTGCAGAACAGGGAGGGATTTGTTTGGCTTTACAGGAACGCTGTTGCTTCTATGTAAACAAGTCTGGCATCGTTCGAGACAAGATAAAAAGGCTCCAAGAAAATCTGGTAAAGAGATGAAGAGAGTTATTCGAAAATCCACCCTGGAGCATATAGAACGGAATCTTACCCTATCTTCTCACCCTATTGGGACCTCTAATTGTGTTCTTAGTGCTTCTTTTATTTGGACCCTGTATTTTAAACAAATTTGTAGCTCTTGTTAAACAACAAGTTACTAATATAATGGATGCTATAGAAATGCAACGAATTCAGGTCCACTATCACAGGCTTGCTACAGACCTCGAGAAAGCAAATCATAACAATGCCCAGTCAATGGGCTATTCTAGCTCTCTCACCTTGGTGCGCTGGACTGGATAGCCAGAGACGGGCAACTGGAGGCTCATGTGTATCACCAACCACCGCCTAAGACGGGAACTGGGCCTTTTGCTGCCTTGCTTTCCAGTGACGGGTAAGGTATAGTTTGGTTCCACGTGAAAGCATCCTGACCTAAGACAGGCACAGTCCCCTCAAGGAGATTTGGTCTTCTAATAAATAAAATAAAAAAGGGGGACCTGTGGGAGACCGCTGAGAGACCTGCGGTCGGCATCCATTTTGTAAACTACCAGCCATCTTGAGAGTTAAGTTCCAGTTTCCATGTATGGTCAGTTTCCTGTGGTTTCCATATATGGTCAATATCCTGTTAATTATGTAATATCGCCTGATGCTCTGACCACCCTCGCGTGATATCTGGACCTCCCTCCGTTGCTTAGTTACCCGCTGACGTCAGTCCCCACTCCCGCATGTATATAAGCCCAAGCTTTCCGCTCAATAAACGAGACTTGATCAGACTCCTGTCTTGTCTCCATTTCTTGTGTCTCCTGTCTCTTTATCCACCCTCCCCGTCTAGGGTCTCTGTTGACTACCTGCGGGTCGGGACACAGAAACAGAATTGTGATCTGGGCCATGTATGTCTTTGCATGTGAACCAGTAGCAAAAACGGGTATTGAGTCTGATGACATCCACAAAAAGTTTAAACACAAAAATAAAATTTGTGAATAATATGCATAAAAGTATGTCTGTACAAGAAAACCCCACATTCAGGAAAGCAAATGCCCTGCAGGGCAAGAGGGAGAATGGAAATTATCCTAGAGCACTCAGAGTCTCTGACCTTACTTCTGAGGTTTCTTTTCTTCTTGTTTCCAAAGGGTCTAAGACAACAAAGAAAAATGTGAGGTTTTAAAAAACTTAAATACAAAAAGCATGGTTGTGATTAATTCTAACACAGCCTAATGGTTCTTTTATTTTTCTAATTTTTTTTTAAATTTTATTTTTAAGACAAAAGAACCCAGAATAACACAGAAACAATACAGAAAATACCAAGTTATAGACAAGATAGTAGGGGATTGGCATTGGATGCTGTATAACATAATGTTATCTTCGTATTTGTTATAACAAAATCAATAAAGGATATACAAATTACAGAGGAGACAATAGAGAACCGTCACTGGATGCTGTATTACATAGTGTTGTCTTTGCATTTGTTAACACAAAAACAATAAAGGAAATATCAAATTACAGAGAAAATAGTAGGGGGTTACCATTGGATGTTGTATTACATAATGTTATCTTTGTCTTTATTACTCAGTTAAATAGATGATGGCACATTCAATTAATCAATTTTCTCCACTTCACCACCATTGTTCTACCGCCCTGTCAGTGATCTTCCCACTGGCAAAAACTGCACTTCTGGTTTATTTACTCCCTCATGCTCTTATTTTGGGCAGAGACTTGGCTGCTTCTAAATATGCTGTATATTACGTGGGTGTACACAAATTACTATGGCTAGAAGTGGAGAAGCACTCTTTGTCAAGCCCTCACAGCTGTCAAGTGTCCAGTCAGGTAGGCGGGGTTACACAGTGAACCACCAGACTCTGTCAGAATATCTGCATCTATAGGGTCAGGCTAGTCTTCAGGGCCTTCCTGGGGGCCAGGCAAAGTGCCTGGCACACCCTAGTGGCCAGGGGGAGCACCTGGCATGCCCTGGGGACAGTGGGGAGGTCTGTTATGCCCCAGGGGCTGGGCAGAGCGCCTAGCACACCCCAGGGGCCTAGTGGAGCTCTGGGGGTGCAGCAGAGCTCCTGGCACACCCTGGGGGCTGGGTGAAGTGCCTGGCCCTCTCCAGGAGCCAAGTGGAGCTCCTGGTACTCCCTGGGGGCTGGGCAGAGTGCCCAGCATGCCCTGGGGGCCAGGTGAAGTGCCTGGCATGCCCCGGGGGCTGAGTGGAATTCTGGAGGTGGGGTGGAGCACCTGGCACACCCCAGAGGCTGAGTGGGGCTCCGGGGCAGGCAGAGCACCTGGCATATCCTGGGGGCTGGGTGGAACACCTGGAATGCCCTGGGGGCCGAGTGGAGCTCCAGGGGTGGGGCAGAATGCCTGGCAAGCCCTGGGGGTGAGGTGTAGCTCCTGGCACGCTCTGGGGGCTGGGCAGAGCTCCCAGCATGCCCTGAGGACCCAGTGGAGCTCCAGAGGTGGGGCAGAGCACCTGGCACAGCCCAGAGGCTAGGCAAAGTGCCTGGCATGCCCTGGGGGCCAAGTGGAGCTCCTGGCACACCCCGGAGGCTGAGGGGAGCTCTGGGGGTGGAGTGGAGCACCTGGCACACCCGGGTGGCCAGACAAAGCACCTGGCACACCCCACTCTATGCCTGGCACATCCCAGGGGCCAAGTGCTAATGGTTCTTTTATTAGATAGTGTGTGTGAGCGTGATAGTTTTAACATTTTCTATACTTTTCATATGCTTGAAATATTTGTTAGTGCATCTACTTTTTTCCTCAAGAGTCCCTGGAAAGGTAGGCTGTCCAGCCCTTTTTCTCTACCAGTTGCTTTATTTACTGAGGTCCCAGACAGACACAAGAATTATAATGTCTGGTTAGAAAGAGTCCTTTCAGAAATGGTCATAGAAGGAGAGAGAATTGTTCAGCATAGGAAAATTCCATCAGAGCTCTGTGTAGTAATCTATTCTTGCAGGTAAACCTAATGTATTTAATGCTCTGAAGTCAGTGTTGAACCTACCAACAAGGACAGGTTATATAAATATTCCAAGGAGAACTCTGGAATAAGAATATAGCTAACCTAAGTCTCTTTCTTCTGAACCTTTCTGAAGGCTCAGACAAAAATGAGTGCCCTATATTAAGAATGAAGCCCTAAGTGAATTCAGTAAGCAGAGTACAGTATTATATATATAATTTTTGTGTTAAAGTGTTGATTCAACCACCTGAACTAGGGTATATAGTATATGGGGTTATTTCTAATTGTATTACTTATAATTTTGTGTATGTAGAATTATGGGGGTTATATATTTATTGGAAATAAATTTATTGGAAATATGCCACCATCTTTTCGGTGGGTTATTATATGCATTTTTTAAAGCCATATTCATGTGAGTCTTTCTGTCTCATAAAATAGATTTGAAAAGAAAATACTGTAAAAATGGATTTTGTTTTTGGGTATAACTGACAAATTTTGATTTGTCACTCAGAGGAAACAAAATATTTCCAAGATGGAAATGAAAGGGCTTGATTCAGAGGAAAATGAATCATTATGATATAAAATTCTAATAAAAGGCAGGAAGTGCACTTGATATATGCCTTTAGTCACACAGATAGAAAGTAGGAGTAATTTAAAAGCCCTGGAGGTAGCATTGGTGTATGGGAAGCCATTAGCAGTTTTCCAAGTGGCAAGTAAAGAAGATTGATTTTAATCATGCTCATTGTGTATGTATTTGGTGGTCATTAACAAGGCAATACTAACTGCTTACAATAATACCATCTAAAATTTATTTATCCAGCAAATATTTATTGTGAAGTAATTATTATGTTCCATAGACATATATTGTCTGTTGCTCTGCTTTTGCCTTTGCCTTTGCCTCTGCCTCTCTCCCTCCTTCCTTTATTTCCTTCTTTCCTCCTGTTATGGTGCTGAGGATTGAACTCTGAGCCTTGGGTATGCTAGGCAAGCATTTACTGAGTGACACCCCAGTGACCAGATATTCTTAGATATTAGTCATAAGATGAGAAGTAAAAACCAAAAGAACTTGCATACTTAAACCTACCCTGGTAGTGCTTGTATAGTCACAAAACAGATATAAAATTAAATCTCTCAAAAGTGCTATGGAAGAGGAAAAGAAAAGCACTGAGCCTGTAATTGGGAAAACTAGTTAGGGAGGTCAGGATGGCTCTTGGCTAGCGAAGAAGACCAGCGTGGCAACAGCACATGCTTACTCAACAGATGTTTATGGAGCAATTACTACATGATAGGCAATTTTCTCATTAGTTGGGATATAAGAGCAGACAAAGCCACCGTCCTTGAATAGTTTATATTTGAGAACGGGGCAACAAGAAAGACTGTAATGACTTAGTTACATAGCATTTTACAAGAAGATAGGGGACATGGGTGAAAGTGGAGGAGAGTGAGGATTGTGCATTGTTCTGGGTTGGAGGGGAGTTGCCTTACTAATCTGTGATCAAGGCTGACCTCATTACTGAGTAAGGCTGAATTACAGCCTGAGCATGAAGAAGGAAGCTCTGCAGATTTCTGGTGAAAGAGGGTAGCAGGTCAAGGGTGGTTTTCTCTGCCATGTGCTCCTACCATGATCTGGTGCCTCACCACAGGCCCAAGCAAGAGGGGTCAACTCATCATGGTCTAGAACCTCCAAAGCTGTGAGGTAAAATAACCGTTTTCTCTTTATAGGAAGATTAGCTTATATTATCATAGTGAAAAAAATCTAACTAATACAAACAGCCATCTTTCAACCATACTCTGAGGATGAGGTAATGAGTTTGGCTAATGAATTAGACAGCAAATGAGGACAGTCAGATGTTTATTCAAAGGTTTAAGCCTGAGCAACCAGTAGGGTAGAGTTACCGTGAACTGAGTAGGGTATATTCAGGGTGAAAAAGCAGGACAAAGAGGTAGGTTAGGGGCTCATTTCTGGAGATGCTAAGATTTGTATGATATAGCCACATGGAAATGCCAAGGAGGCAGTTAGGAAGACAGAAATTGAATCCAGAAACTGGGTAAATCATCTAAGAAGTTTTGAGGCCAAGACAGGCAAAGAAATGAAGCAGAGGCTAACAGAAGTGGGGTCAAGGGAAAGATCTTGTTTTGTTTGGCTTAATTTTGGAAAACAGTAGAAGGAATGCACAGATGGAGATGAGCATGTTAAATAAAGATCCCGAGCTGCTAGGGGGAGGCCAGACAGAGAAACCTAGTAAGATATTCCAGGGATTGGATTTTTATTAGAGCAGTGTGACAACATTGGGATTTTAAGAAGAGCAGTTTGACAAGAATAAAACTATATTTCCTACAGATCGCTGTGGATCTTTTCCTGTGGATTGGAAATCAGCCCAAACATTTGCAGGCAAAATATTTAAATGTACCTAGGAATGTGCTGAGTATTTTCTTGTTAACCTATTTAATCCATACAGTGAACCTGCTGATGTCCATTTACAGGGGAGTGTTATGAGGCTGAGAGTTGTTCACAACTTGTCCAAATTCATCAGGCAGCTCGTATCTCAGTGATACGAGGCCAGGGCCAGAACATAGGCCCTTCAGTTCCAAAGTCCTGTTCTCTGTCGCTATGCACTACTGGTCACAGATTTATTTAATTTTTAAAGTGGAAGGGCTGTTAAAAACTGCCTAGCCCAGCCCCCAGGGGAACCAGAATTTGAGGCATTCAGAAGCAGTGGCTTGCAAATGGAATCATAGTTTAAATGCACTAGGGGGAGGTTGGTATTTAATGTTCTATTCTGGAAATCCTTTGTAAAGTCAAGAATCCTTTTGTAAAGCAAATAATCCACTCTCCAATTTAGCTGGGGATAAAATGCTGTTCTTCAAACATCAGGTAAATCTGTAAAAACTAAAAGAGCCAGTAAATGCTCTTATTATTCAAGGAGAGGAGCTGCGTGCTATGGGGAGAAATGGGACGAGAAGGAAAAAAGGAACAGAGTCACTGGCTTTGCATAACGGGGCCAATGCTAGCTTCTAGAAGGAGATGTTATCATTCAAAGGTTTGCAGTCATTTCACCAATAAGGAACCCCAGCCTCTACTTTGTTGAATCCATGAGCCACAGGAAGGACGGAACACTATTGTCTCTCAAGTGTTTATTTTCCATCTGAGAATGGCTTTTCCCAGCCTGTCTCCAACGGGTGATTCTCATGGACTTTAAATCACAAGGCTTCATTTGCCCCTAGTCCCTTGATTGGACACGTCGCTAGAGGACGACTGCTTACCACATGGTAGCCAGGAAGAGGGAGGGAACGGAGGAGCCACGGATGAGAATGTATTCTTTCAGGTTTCCCCTCCAGTGACCTCACCCAAGCAGACCCCGCCTCCTGGCAGCACGTTCAGCTACTGAAGTGACCAATGGGAGAATCCGCTGATGAGTAGAGCGGCCCTGTGATCCAGTCACCTTCCAAAAGCCCAACCTCTGAAGCTCTGATCCTTTGGGGGGATATTCTAGACCCTTACTATAGCAACCCAAACTGGAAAACAGTGAGAGAGACGCCCGGGGGATGGTGCCTGACACACCGGCCATAGCTAGATCCAACCAGATCTCCCCTTTAGGTTTTATTATTTTACCAAGCGGTCAATTTTCTTTGTTTGCTCTGTACCTCAGGTCTCACATCTAAAATGAGGTTGGATAATAATACTACATACCTTGTAGCACGTAGCAAGGATAACTGTATATATCGAGTGTAAAATACTTAAAGTAAAACCTAGAGCATACCAGCTAGAGATCACTGCATAACAAACTGCTCCTAAATTTAGGGACTTAAGAAACAACCAGTTTTTTAGACCATGATGCTGTGGATTGGCAGCTTAGCCCAGGCGCTGCTGGGTGATTATTCTAATCTCAGCTCTGACCTCTGGTAGCAGCTTGGAATGCCTCATCTCGGCTGCGGGTGCCCTCACCCCCTGCAGTTGACTTGCTCATGTCCTCTGTTCCATGGTAAGTAGACGGAGTTTTGAGAAGAGTGGAAGCACACAACGTGTCCGGGGCCCGGGCTCAGAGCTGCACACCATCTCTTGTGCATTCTAGTGGATTTCTTCTCATACAGCTTCTTTCTGTGTGGATGCACAGAAAGCAAATTCTAAGATCAGCCCTGACTTCAGAAGCAGGGAAGTAAGTTCTACCTTTTCATTGAAGGAGCTACAGTCATGTTGTCAAGAATGTCAATAGGGAACTATGAATTATTATGTCCTCTTTTTATAATTTAGTTTATTGGCACAACTTAAATATGTATAATGATCACATTCATTGTAGGGAATTTGTACCTGTACATGATAGATCTTATTTCCTCTTGTTTCTAATTCTCCTCCCCTCACCTCAAGCCCTCCTTTTCTCCTTATTTACTAAACTTTGTTTTCATTTCATTCTTTATTTTCTCATTTTTTTCTTTTGCCTTCCACCCCTGTTTCTCTTTCCCTTTGACCAATTACTTTCTATTTCACATCTATTATACATGTTGGTGCTTATTTACACTTTCAGTGTCTCATACCAGAAACTACAATATTTACACATATGTGTGCAATTTATTTCACTTAAGAGTACAATCACAAGGTCCATCTATTTAGCTATAAATGTCTCCCTTTTATCCTTCTTTATGGCTGAGTAGTACTCCACTGTATATAAAACCACATCTTCTTCATCCATTTGTTGGTTGATGGACATTTGGGTTGTTTCCAAGATTTAGCTGTTACAAATTGTGCTGCTACAAATATGCCAATATAGGTGTGCATATATCATTGTGGCATGATACTTTTAATTCTTTTCAGAAGATAACAAAAAGGAGAGCAGCTAGGTCAAATGGAACCTCTAGTCCTAGATTTTGAGGAACCTCCACACTGATTTCCACAGAGGTTGCACCAGTCTACACTCCCATCAATAGTGGAGAAGGGTTCCTTTTTCCCCACAGCCCCACCAGCATTTGTAATTGGTTGATTTTTTTATGACAGCCATTCTTTCTGGATTGAGATGGAATCTCAGTGTTGTTTTAATTTGCATCTCCCTAATGATTAGTGATGTTGAACATTTTTCATATATTTATTTGCTGTTTGTACTTCTTGTGAGATGTGTCTGTTCATCTCAGATGCTAATTTTGGATTGGGTCTTTAAATATGGGGGATCTGATTTTTTCAGTTCTTTATATATTTTAGATATTAGACCTTTGTCAGAAGAACAACTGGATAAGATTTTTTCCCATTCTATGTGTTGACTTTCCACTCTGTTGATGACTTCTTTTGCTGTACAAAAGCTTTTCAATAAAATGAGATCCCTGTGGATTCTTTGTAGTAGTTCCCGTATAGTTGAGGTTTTGTTCATAAAGTCACTTATTTCTTTAAGAGTTCTACCTATTCTCCCTTTCAGCAGATTTAGTGTTTGTGTTTTAATACTTAGATCTCTGATCCATTTTGATTTTAATTTAGTGCATGGTGATAGACATGGGTCTAGTTTTAGTCTTTGGCATGTGGCAAACCTGCTTTTCCAGCACCATTTGTTAAAGAGGCTGTCTTTCTTCCAGTGAACATATTTGGCCTCTTTGTCAAAAGTGGCTGAGTGTGTATGGAGTTTTTTCTACATTTTCTAATTCTTTTTTTGTACTGTGAATTGAACTCAGGACCTTGTGCTTGCCAGGCAGGTGCTTGCACCACTGAGATATAACCCTGACCCACATCTTCTAATTGATCCTCATACTGTTTTTAATCACAGTAGCACTATAGCATAGTTTTAAGTCAGGGATTATGATGCACCCTGCTTTGCCTTTGTTGCCCATGATTACTTTTGCTATTCTAGGTCTCTTCTGGTTCCATATGAATGTTAGGAATGTACTGTGAGGTATGCTAATGCTATTTTGCCTGGGATTGCATTAAATCTGTATAGCAGTTTTGGGAGTATGGCCATTTTCACTATGTTGGTTCTTCCTGCCTGTGCACAAAGGATATCTTTCCATTTTCTGATATCCTCTTTATTTTCCTTTTCCAAAGTACTGTAGTTTTCAAGGTAGAGATCTTTTACTTCTTTTGCTAAATTGATTCTTAAATACTTTAATTTTTTTGATGCTATTGTGAAAAGTGTGTTTTCCCTAATCTCTCTTTCAGTAAGTTTGTTATTTGTGTACAGGAATGCTATTGATTTTTGAGTGCTGACTTTGTATCCACCTGTGAAATTTGTTATTAAATCTAGAAATCTTTTGGTGGAATTTTTGGGCTCTTTTATGTAAAATAACATGTTGAGGAAGTAAAGCTAATTTAACTTCTTCCTTTCCTATCTTTATTCCTTTTCCTCCTCTTTGATAAATACTGCAGAACTATATTGAATAGATGTGCCAAGAGTGTGTCCACTTTTTCAATCTCCTGCACTGAGCATTCAGTATTTCTCAGTCTATGTTACTATTATTGTTTGAACTAGTTTAGTTTATTCTTTACTACTTCTGACACACATTATCACCCTTGATATTAGACTTTTAAAAAGTTTGTTAGAATCATCTTGGTTCTTTCCTGGACTTATTGAAACCAGATATACTTTGCTTTTATAGATATTAGTTTTTCTTCTAAAGATATACCCAATGATACCATGTCTGCCTTTTAGAGTATTGCAAAAGTGAATGGCTGGCTGTAATTCTTCACATTTTAAGTAATATTTTACCTGCTCAGGAAGACCTTAGAAATTATCAAGTTTTAATGATCAACAAGATGTGATGGAAAACATGGTGAATATTTAAATTTTATAATTATTACATTAAAAGACCCATTACTATTCAGCTCACTCAAAATACGCCTCCTTCCTTTGAACATGTTTATTATTCTTGCCACTTCTTGATGCAGTTCTAAAAGTCTGCTTTTGTGTCTTAAACTGTGCTGTGGTTCCTATCTCAATAGCCTGAACTGATTCAAAACATTTACCTTTCATGGTCATTTTTACTTTGGGGAACAGCCAGAAGTTACATAGTACTACATCTGGTGAATAAGGTGGATGAGCACATACTAAAATGTATTTATACACATGTCCTGCTGTTAGATTGCACTTGGCAGCAGAATTTACCATATTTCTTTATCATACCTTGTAAAGATACTCAAGAAAGATGATCTTCAGAACTGCTTCAGAAAGTGGCAAGAAAGATGGGGTACATGTGCTCAAAGTGGGGCAGAGTCTGTGGGGGGAATTAATGGTAATGTATCTTTTACTCTAATAAACTTAAAAAATTTTAAACGTTTCACTTAATATTTTGACCATACCTTATAGTTTAAACAACCACTTATTTGTTTGCAAGTTTCTTTTCATTAGTTTCCATTTTGTAATTATTTATATTTCTTCTTGTTTGGCTCATCTTTAATTGTTTTAGACTTGAAGGGGAAATTATTGAGGTGATTCAGTTCTTATGAATTATATTTATCCTTTTGAGGGACAAATGCATTGTAGATATTTATGCTTATTAATTCTTGATTGCAAAGAATATGAAGTTACGCAAGGTGAACAATGAATACATTTAAATAATTACTTAAACAAATTCCATTAGCATTGTTAATACCAATTTGATTATTGCTAACGGTATTACCAATGATCAGTTTTTCTGTTTCTAAATCCAGCTGAAGATTAGCATAAGCCTTTCCCTTTGTTGCTATAAAGACAAGGAGTATGAAAAGGATGGCTTTTATTTTTGTAGGAAAGTAGTGCTTTGATCTAGAATAAAAAGAATATTTAGTATATTTGTGATATTCATGTATCACGAATAAAATCAGTAATCAAATATTCCACAGTAACTGCAAATGAACAAGGCTTCCATTTTCAGTCAACAATTAGGGGATTCCTACAGTTTGCCTCAAGATAAAAGTCATTACCAGTCTGAAGTGCAAGATAGATTGCTTGCTGGAGTGTACTTCTAAGTAGCAATACTATATCATCCAGCATTAGCAGAAATCCATTTTATGAACTGGACTGGATATTATCCTTTTTTTGCACTGGGTTGAATATCAATGTTGCTGATTGGTAACTAAGAACCCACTGTACATTGGCCTATGAATTAACTGCTTAGCAGCTACATAACAAATTACTCCAAAATTTAGTACCTTAAAAATAATGTTCCAGCTCTTATACTGTGTCAGGGCTTGGTGTCCAGGAGTAGCATGGCTGTGGAGTTCTGGATCAGGATATTTCATTAGACAGCATTTGTCATTTGTCAAGCAGGAGTGCGGTAATTAAAAAACTGACTCACTCAACCTTCACTCACTGAAATGTTTGACTCATTCGAACAACTGACAGTTGGTGCTGGCTTTGTGCGGAGGCCGCAGTTCTTCTCCGTGTGTGTTTCTATGGGACTCATGCAGCACTCCCTTGACACGGTAACTGGTTTTCCATGAGAGAGCAGTCCAAGAGCCCAAGGCACAAGCTGCATTGTGTTCATGACCTAACCTTGGGAAGCACACACCATCACTTATGCTGTGTTCTGTTTACCACATGAGCCATCCTGGTTCATCATGCAAGGAGAGTACAAAATGTGTGAAAACCGAAATCAAGGACATTTGTAGCTATTTCGGAGGCTATCATTGGCTATTAACAAGTGACAACAGAGTGCCTAGTAAAGCTTTACCAGTCATATAAGATATAGTACAGTATTATATCACATTTCCTAGGGATGTCCCATTCCATATTGAGTACACAACCAGTCAGTTACATCTACAGGGCCTATAGTTTATGCCTATTGAGTCCTTTATTATAATAACAGCAATCTTCAAGTTTTCTGTTCCAGAAAAATCCTGACCTTTTCTGCTCTTCCATTAGACATGATACCTTTCCCACAAAGTGTGGAGTCAATAAGCTTTTCATAATCTTCTCAAAGTTAGGGACTTTTCAAGAAATGAAAAACATATTCACTCATCAATTTTATTTAAAAATCTAAAGTGCCACAAAATCCAAAAGTTTAAAAACTTTTTATTCTTTATTTGTACCTATTAATTTTGTGAAGTATTGAGTTAAATGTATATATTTTGGTTATATCTATATCTCATCAACCACCCTTATGTCCTTCTCCCCATCCCCCTGTTTTCTTTACTTTTGTTTTGTAATAGTCATGTCATCTTTTTTTTTGATTCCATATATTAGTAAGCTTCAGATTTTAGAGCATTTCTGATTCAGAGTTTTGGATAGCCAGGGGTGTAGCTCCGTGGCACAGCACTTGCCCAGATTTTTGGATTAGAGAAAATCAGCCAGTAAAGTCCATGCAAACATTAAAAAGTAAAAAAGAAACCCCATATCTATGGGCATTTTTGTCCCAAACATTTTCAATAAGGGGCACTCAACCTGTACTTATAATAGATTCAGGTATACTCCTCACCCTAAAGCTTATTATAATCCTTTCTCAATACCCTCAGGGGTGTGGCTCAAGAAGAAAAGATCTATCCTTCCCAGACACCAAAATTTACAGATGTTTAAACCCCTTCTATAAATGGCACCATATTTATAAATAGCCTATGTTCATTCTCACATATACTTTAAATGATCTCTAGATTATTTATAATACCTAATAGTAATGCACATTTATCTAAATTGTAGGTACACTGTATGATATACGTAATAATGTCAAGAATAAAATGGTTAGTAGAGACACAACTGGTGTTTTGCAAATACAGTACATCCATAGTTGGCTGAATCCACAGAACCCATAAAAGGGATTGAATATGATATTATTTAGAGGGAGTTAAGTTTTTCAGAGACTAGATTAGAAAGTAGACCGTATATTAATTAGGAAAAAATTCACTCAGAACCCAGAAAGTATCCATGAAGTCTGATCTTATAATGTAACTTTAGTTACTCAAAACTATCATATATGTTATTCCAGTTGACATGCTGAGATAAAGTGAAATGAAATTTATATCATTCTTCATAGTTCTTATTACAGAATTCTCTGGAGTATCTAATTTTCTAAATTTCTTCTTTGTCTTTTTTTGCGTTTTGCATGCACACACTTTTCTCTTTCCTCTCCTCTTTCTTTTCTAGATGTTTGTCATGTAAACTTATTGTTTCTCAAAAAGGGCTTTCCTAACTCTACCTCCTTTTAGATCTTATTTTTCTGCCTGTATATTGACAAACCCACATACTATGCACCGACAACCTCTGCTGGGACTGGGAGTGGGGTCGGCACTTGTGTGGGAAGAGTGGAGAGCTAAATGTTGGGTGCAGTATTTATAGTCTCCTTATTCACTCAGGTACAGGGAAAGCCTAGGAATAGTGACACTTTGACCTCTTCCTACTTTCATTCATCAGCAACTAATTTGACAAAAAGTCTTCAAAGCACTTTTTTTTAGAGTCCTGCCTCTAGCAGTCTCCCAAGAAATAGACAAGTCCCATGACCCAGCGCGGTCTGGATTATACTGATTATCATGATTAATTATCATCCCATGTGCTCCACGCTACACTCTTTTTATGTATTTCTGTTATAGTCAAAACATGATAGCCAACAAAAAACAGGAGCTAAATTTTTAAAAACTGACTTTACATCTACTACTTATTAAAATCTCTGTTCACTGTGTTCCTTTGGAAATGGAAAACAAACAACAAAACCTTTGCTCAGTGGTGTAGTACACGTGGAAAGACTGAGTGCACGGACTCAGTGTTTGAGGTTAATTGGAGTTGGCATGTTACTTTATTATACTCCCAGTATTCAAGGTTAAGGTATATATTGACCTTTGGAAAAGTATAGAAAGTCCTAGAGTACGTTAGATTTTAAGAGGAGTCCCAGGATTCCACCCTTATGCAATCTCAAGAATGTGATGCTGATGGAATTCACACTGTCTGTTATTTATGTGGCATAGTCGACTTTAAGAAAAGCAATTCAGCCTTGGTAGACTGACCTAATGAGATGACCTGGACCTTTCCTGGGATAAAGATTTGAAACATAGTAGAGATGCCACATGAGGGAAAATCTGTACTCCTGAAGATGAAGCCATCCACCTGCCAAGGGCCTCAGGGCAGTCTCAGGGAGCACCTCCTGGATGGCAGCTGGCAAGGACACAGCGATCTTCATTCTACAACCATAAGGAACTGCATTCTACCAATCACTGGAACTGGGGAGATGTTTTGTCCTGCTGAAACATGGGTGAAGTCGCCACACAGGTGACAGCATGGGAGTTCCCACAAAGGAGTGCCTTAAACTAAGGTGGAGTTTTCTGGAATTCCAAAGCATTACGATAATTAGTCCAAAGCACTTAGTAGGAGAATTTACTTAGAGAGTAGTGAAGTTTATATCCTTGCAATAGACAGTGAGAGTGAAGAGATGTTCTTGTACATAGTTATAGTTACCAGAATGGCATTAAAATATGAGGTTTATACGAGGATTTCAGGAGATTTGCCTCAGCACTGAGATCTCTTTCTCTCACTTTACAACATCAATCAGTGCCTGAGAAGTTCAAGGTCTTCACTTGGGTACAAGCCTACTAGGGAAAACCTGAAGTAGTCAGGGCTCTTTGATTTTTGGCTAGAGTACAGGGAGTGGAGGAAATAGTGGATCCTACCAAAGAAAATCTTGAGTACCAGATTTCATCACATGAAAATTCAGTGATGGCGTGACCCAATTTCTGACCTGCAAATAATGAGATAATAAATGAGTGTTGTCTCAAGCCATTGTATTTGTGCTGGTTTGATGAGTAGCAATAAAAATGAATGCATGACCTGTGGTCCTTTGGCACTTGGGGAGGGGACAGGTGGAAGAGAGATAACACTCATGTCAGTGAATTGCTCGCTCTGTGCAATTCTAGATGCTGATGTGTGATTCAGTCCCATCTAATTACAAGCTATGCAACATCCACCTCATCCACCTCATACCTCATCATCATGTGCTTTGGTTTCCTCACCTGCAAGTGGTGAAATAATTATAAGTTTGTCTCAGAATTGTTGAGAGACATCAAAGGGAAAGTGGTCATTAATACTCTTTCCTATTGCTGTTGCTACCCTCCCCATGATGTTCAATAAACTTAGCCACTTATTACTGGGTGTATACTCAGCAATTCTTTCCTGATGGTACACAAGGACCTGGACTATTTTTGGCCCACTCAATTGTAACATCTCATGAGCCATGCCACAAAGACATTATCAAACCTTGGAAGATCTCACTGGATAATGTGCCAAAGTGATATAGGGAAAAATATTACTCCCAACATGTTATACATCAGATATGCCAAATTTGTGTTCCTCAAAATTAAAGAATGAATTCTAAGGAAAAACAGGGGTTAAAAGTTGGAACATTTATTGAGAGACAATTTACTGAGCTCTTGAGAGACAGGAGGGAACCCAAATTGGATTGTCTTGGACACAACTTTGCAAAGTAAGTTTTTAGAGCAAAATCATGAATTCAGTACAATGTGGATCAAAACTATGATCAGCTAATGATTTCAATTATATCTGTTTAGGTAATATTGATCCAATGGGGAAGCAGGTCATGTAGCAAGTGCACGTGGAAAGAACAAGGACCTTTTTAGGAAGGGATGGATCAAGAGGTCCCACTCACGCACTGGGCTGACTGATGTCTATCTAGGCTTTATTGTACCAGGTGGTATCAATTACTGTATAATCTTTAATTTATTGTTTATCCCTCAGGCATGTAGGCCTGGTCTTTTCATCTTTATCTTGCAGCCTAACTTTTGGGCCTCCAGCCACAGTTGCAATGTGTTCTCATATTCTGCACTGACTCCCTTGAGGGCCCAGCCCTGTCTGACTGCCTAGAATATATCTACATAACTCATCTGTCTGTAATATTTCCCCCCTGAAGAGGTACCCCAACTGCCATGAAGGGAGAAAGACAATGACCACTCTGGCTATTTCTGGCTGAAGGAGGCTGTAGTTGGTAGTTTAAATCAGCAGCAAAGATACTCTCAGGGGGTCTGTCTAAAGACCTTTGATAGACTCCAAGTGTTCTCATCTTGGGTAGGCTTATAGCTTCAAGTCTGGAGGAAACATGGCCAAAGGAGCAGTTAAATATGCATGAGTCAAATAACATCAACAAGACAATTACAAATACAGCCAACAAATGTTTCCACCAGGAAGAGCCAGTCATAGCCTCCCTACAAGAGGGTAAGAGAAGGTGCAGGAAATTTCAAAATCTGACATGGCATTAACCTGTTGTTTAATATCTTGAACAGTCATTGAGATATTAGCAGAATGATCAGGGATGTACACCAATATTCAGCATTTACAATTGCACAAGTACCTCCTTGTGCTATTTCTAATCTACAAGGATTAGTGAAAGTACCTACCCAGATCAATAATTATTGGAGCCCTTTACTCTCTGGCATATGAATAAAACTGAGCTGCCAGTCTGGTCCAGTATTTGCCAAGTCTCTGAATACCTGGAGGGGCTATGGTCTAGTTTAGAGGTTTATTCTTTTGGCAGAGCATATACGTCTTAACTATATGTTGTACTGTCTGACAGAGACCTATTTCTATGAATAATTTTAGGCTATCTGGTGGGCCTTCTCCCTCCCCAAGTGAAAGGTTTAACATAAAGACAGTAATATTCCATTGACTAGCACCAGGAAGGAACAGCATACCATCATCTGATTGTTAGCATTCTGAGGGAAGGAAATGACACCCACGGGAGAGAGTGCATTTAATTTCTGACTGAGGATATTTGGGACAAGTATGATCAAGGAACGTTTCCCAGATTGGGGGGGGGTTGCTGGGAGGGGCCTCAAGCAGCTTCTTTTGGAGCTGCTTCAGTCAGTTGATTACCTTGAAATACCTGTACTTCAATAACTCATTTTTGGGGCCCTTTGCTGTGAATTACCACCACCTCAGAAGGCATGGAGACACATGATAAAACTTCATTTAACTCCTTATGATACCTTTCTGGAGAATCATTGGTTGTTAGATAATTTCTCTCCAAATGGCTGCATGAGCATGCAGCGCCAGGAAAGCACACTTTGAATCTGTGTAAATATGGACTTTCTGCATTCACTGAGTTGCAAAGCCCTTGTCAGAGGTGTGAGCTCTGCTAGCTTGGCACTAGTTCCAGGGGCAAGTGAGGAACATTCAGGCATCTGATGTAGAGTCACTACTGAATATCCTGCCTTGAGAGATAGAGGGAGTGGAGCACTTCTCAGCCTGCTGAAGAGGTTACCTCCAGCGGTAGATAGAGACAACTAATGGCTCTGAAAAATCCCCCCTGAGCCTTAGGGCCAAGAAGTCTCCAAGACATTTACCCTATCTACCTAACCACCTAGGGAACCTTCCTCAGCAGCAAGACTAGACTAAATCTAACTCAAAATACACTGTAAATTTCTATGTCTCCATATCTGCAACAAATTTATGAAATTCACAGGTTAAAACTTATACCTATTATTCAGTAACCACAACTTACACATTAGCTAAGGTACTTCCCTCCCGCATAAATAATGAGAGCCAGACCTAGTCAGGGAGCGAGAGCCAGACGGCAGGCACCGGCTGGAGCGGTCACCGTGGGGATGGGTTGAGGGCACATAGAAACCAAGTAGAGATTTAAAAAGATGTTTATTTTTCTCCTTGTTGTCTTCTTGGGGAAACTCAATGTCAAGTTCTCTTACTCTTTTAAAATGTGTTCTTTTTTATTTTAGAGGGAATAAAAAACCCAGTAAAAATGATACAGAATTTCAAAACACAATGATAGGAAATTAACAAAGGTTGTTATATCTCATAGTGTTTTTCAGAGTAGTTGTTTAGATTACCAGATATAGGCATGCAAGATTGATCAAACAATTAAGCATTAACTGTTTCTTTCAATAAACCAGTACAAATTAGTAGTACAATTATCTTAGCTATCATATGTATATTAGATAGATAGATAGATAGATAGATAAATAGATAGATAGATTGCCCCCTCCTTCTTCTTTTCTTTTCTCTTTTCCCCCATCTCAGCTGTTCTTTCCTTTGGAGCACTTTCTTTCCCTTTTACAATATCTATTACACCCTTTGCATTTTATTTACTCTTTCCATTTCTTATGGTAGGGGGGCAATATGATGTTTGCACATGCGAGTCTGATTTATTTCACTTATGAGTATGGTCTCTAGTTGCATCATTTAACTATAAAAGCCTCGAGTTCATCCTTTTTATAGCCATTGTGTAAAATACCACATCTTTTTTTTTAACCCATTCCTCAACTGATGGGCATTTGGCCTGTTTCCAAGATTTAGCTATTACAAATTGTGCTGCTTTAAAAAATGAGTGTACATATATTGCTGTGGTATAATTGTAATTCTTCTGGGAAGATATCAGGAAGGGGAGTAACTGGGTGGAATGGAACTTCTATTCCTAGTTTGTAAAGGAATCTCCGCACTGATTTCCACAGTGGTTATGCCAGTCTACACTCCCACCAGCAATGGAGAAGGGTTCCTTTTCCCCCATAGCCTCTCTAGCATTTGTCATTGGTTGATTTCCTGAAGACAGCCATTCCTTCTGATGGAATCTTAGTGTTGTTTTAATTTGCATGTCTTGAATGACCAGTGATGTTGAACACTATTTCATACATTTATTTGCCATTTGTATTTCTTTATCTTAAAATGTGTTCTCAAGCACTCGGATTTGTTCCACCTTCACATACAGCCATCCTCACTATGCTGTGGTTCACTTATTGCAGCTTCATCGTATTGTCGGTTTTTAAAAAATATATCTAATTCTGTATCACAGAGGTTTCACTATATTGCAGGATTTTGTGGTGTATAGGTATTTATATAATATTTATCATTTTAATTATTTTTGCCTAAAAATTTAAAACAATATAAAAATATAAAAAGTGTTCAGGGCTGGCGATACAGTTCAGTGGCACAGTGCCTGCCTAGCAAGCACAAGGTCTTGAGTTTGATTCCCGATACCAAAAAAAAGAAAAACAAAAGAAAACAAAAATGTTAACTCAAACATATTAAAAGAATATTAAATCAAAATAAAATACTTGTACAGTATGTATTATATCAGTGGATGAATACCGAACTATACACAATGGAAATGCAGTACTCCACTACCACCAGCCTGAGCCCTGCAGAGCCACCTGGTGGCACAAGAGGACCCGCACTGGGCGGGTGCTACTTATAGGCGAGGAGGGCGCTTGGCATCACCCCCAGCCCCCGTGGGGGCTAGGAGGCGGCCTGGGCAAGGGGAGCAGGGTGGGCCGGGCCCTGGTCTTGGCTGGGTCCCGTCTACCCCACTCCCAGTACACTGCTGCCCTCAGTCCTCATGCCCTTGGAGCTGGGGGGGCCAGGACCCGCCCCAGCTGCAAGCTGAGGCTGTGGGAAGAAGGATCTCCTGGAGAGGGGAGCAGGAGTTTGGGAAGGGTTTATAAAGGCTTAAAATACATACAAATAATAAATATAATGCTGTTGCTTCGTGGCTTTTCACTTACCGCAGGGGCTCCGGAACGTAACTGTGGCAGGTGCGGGATCCCCGTATTGAGAAAGAGCTGTTTATTTTTCCGTCTGAACCTGCGCATGCGCAGCTTATCCCTTAGAGGCAAATGGAATGCAAGGGGGAATACTGATTATGATACTACCTCACAACTAGAAGTATATTGTAAGAAAGAGGAAAAATCATGAAAAATTTAAGACTTCGCATTAAAAGATAAGCCTTACTGTGTTTAAAGTATAAAGGTAAGCCACTGGAAAAGCAGACACCTCTGGTTGTTAAGGAACAGCCTGTGTATACCGTGTTACTGAACTTGAGGATGAGGTTTCTCCTATTCATCCTTGGGAGCCTGAGGTTTCCCCACTTGTCTTTGGATGCTAAGGGTGAGGCTTTTAAGTCAGCCATAATTGAAGCCTCTATTGGAAAATATGCATCTTACCTGATTTTGTTCAATCTCCTGAAGGACAATATCTCTTATAGCAAATGGCAAACTTGGTCAAACCTGTGTTCCTGTGTCCTTTTCTCTCAGTGATCTCAAACATGTCAATAGAGATCTGGGAAAGTTTTCAGACGATCCTGAGAGGACACTGATGCCTTTAGAGGACTTAATCATACCTATGAATAAGATTGGAAAGATGTAATGCTGCTCATCAGTCAAACAGCAACTTCTAATGACAGATAACTAGCATTAGAAGCTGGCATTACATTTGGAAATGAATATCATATCATTAATTTTGGAAGTTCAGAAGCCAGGAGGCCAGGGAAATAGCCAATTCCTGATGGAGCCCAAGCAGTCCCTACACAAGACCCCTAGTGGCCTACCAACCAGATGGGACAGGAGAAATCTTCAGACATGTGTTCTTGAACATGTAAGAAAGATGAGAACTAAGCCCTGCAAACATTGTAAATCACCAGCTATTTGTCAGGAGAAAAGTGAGAACCCCCCTATCTTCTTAGATCATTGACTGATGACACTGATGAAACGTATATCTCTGGCTCCTGATTTGATAGGAGGACAGATTATTTATCAAGACAAGTTTATTACACAATCAGCTTCAGATATTAAGAAAAAATTAAAAAATGTGGCTTTTGCTCAAAATAACTCACTT
This sequence comes from Dinomys branickii, assembly GCA_004027595.1. Taxonomy (NCBI): domain Eukaryota; kingdom Metazoa; phylum Chordata; class Mammalia; order Rodentia; family Dinomyidae; genus Dinomys; species Dinomys branickii. The sequence continues at coordinate 40,929 of PVLD010011977.1, read as the reverse complement.
GATACTTTGCTGAGAATTGCCTGTGCAGTATTTTATAATTGAGACCAGGAGGAGCCCAAGGGGAGAAAACAAAGAGACCAAGAGATAACTGGTTGCCTGGGTTGTGCCTTAGAAGGAATAGACCCTAAGTCCGATTCCCAGGTATCCAGGAAGAGGTAGACAACTAAACTCACCAGCTATGACTGCAGAAAGGCAGGCCATCTTGGGTGTGATTGTGATAAGAACCATCATGACAAGAGGCCCCCCGAGCCAGGCCCTGAGTTCAAAGACATTCAATGGCAATTAGATTGCTCCCCGAGATGGAGGCCCCAGCGATCAGACCCATCTTACCAGCTGGTCCAGCACAACCAGAGTAGCCCAGTGCATTCCGCCTCTTTATTTTGGCCAGACTGTCATCTTCACAGAGGAACTCTAGGTAAGTATTACTTTAGAGGGAAAAGAAGCCAACGTATTGCTGAACATTGGCACATGTCCTTGGTCCTTCTAACTCTGGCCTTCCTTCCAGCCCTCATACATCAGGGACAGGAGTCAATAGAGAGAGGGTAACTTGCTACTTCTCACAGCCCTTAGGTGATAACTGGGATGGCTTTCTCTTCCATTTATTTTTGATTATGCCTGAAACTCCAGTTCTGCTCCTGGGGGGAGACACCCTATCTTGCCTGCATACTGTAATTTACATGCACCCAGGTCAGGTATGCTGCCTCACCCTCATGGAGACAGAAATAAATCCTGAAGTATGGTTCTGCAATTTATAGGTGATATACTATTATGTGCCCCCTCAGCAGAACTCTAGCCAAGGCATCCGTTCCCTGCTAAAATTTCTAGCAGAGGCTAAAATTTCTCTAGGTGTAATGCCCAACTTTGCAAACTTGGAGTAAAATATTTGGGCCTTATTATATCCTAGGGAAGCAGAAAGCTGGAGGAAAAGAAAATTAAACCAATACTTTCTCTCCCCAAACCCAGGGCCCTAAAACAGTTAAGGGAATTCCTAAGAATTTGGAATTTTGCCACCTTTGGATAGCAGGATATAGTGAGATCACACAACCCCTCTATCAGCTTATAAAAGAAGCCCCCAAAGCAGATACCTATATTTTAACCTGGAAACCTGATTCCCAAACTGCATTCCAAGAGCTTAAACAAGTGCTTCTGAATGCCTCAGCAGTAAGCCTAGCAACAGGACATTGTTTTGTCCTGAATGTTGATGAAAGGTGGACCGTGGCTTTGGGAGGCTTAAGAAGGATTTCGACCTGTTCAGCACCTTGTTAGGTATTTGAGTCATGAACATGACATTGTAGCAAAGGGTTGGTCTGTGTGCCTTAGAGCTGTGGCTGCCATAGCTGTCCTGGTACTGGAGGCAAATATATCTCACAATGTGCAGGACTTCTTTCTTCCAAAGGAAGCTTGTGGCTATCAGATAACTGACTTCTTAAGACCAGGCTCTACTTTCAGAAGACCACCCATTCAAATAAAGACATGTTCCCCTCCTTAGGTCCTGCCATGTTTCTACCAGAAAAGGAGGAAACTGGAAGATATGACAGCAGACGGATAATTCCCCACCTGTACACAGCCAGAGAAGACTTATGAGACACACCCCTCAGTGACCATGACTTGACCTTCTTTGTGGTGGCAGTTCCTTCATGAAAAACGGGACAAGCAAGGTAGGGTATGCAGTAGTGATTACATCAGACGCTTGAATGTTCCTCACTTACCCCTGGAACTAATGCCCAGCTGCAGAACTCACACCTCTGACAAAGGATTTAACACTCAGTGAAGGACAGAAAGTGAATATTTATACTGATCATGATTGTATGTGATTAACTCTGTCTGTAGGACAACTTGGTAGAAAGGCATCCTTATGTTGAGAACAAAGTAATGACTCTAATTCTCATCAGTATAACTTGTAAATACTTGGGAGGGACACTGCTCAAGCAGTGAATCCATGCCACAACTTTGCATGTCAAAGACTGGTTTGCAACAGATTGGTTTAGTCACCCTAGAATTAGATGGAAAGCCACCAGTTGCACTCCTTGGTCCTGTGGAATCAATCTGTGGCCCTGGCTGTCCCATGGATGGATAAGGAGATGCACACTGGCATTCATGTGGTTACAAAGCAGGAGTGATAAAAGTACCAGTGGATTAGCAAACATCCTAGCTGTGACACCGATGGTCTAGAAGTGTGTTTCATTGGTTTGATCATTTGGCTTCTATCTTTATCCCTTCCCTGGGATTAGAGGTTGTTATGCAACACGTAGGACCTTGACTAACTATACTCAGTGGACCTTAAATGACACCTTGACTGGTCTCTCTGTCCTAAATGAAGAAGTAAAATTAATGACGCAAGCCATCCTCCAAAACTGGATGGCACTAGACATTCTGACAGCAGCACAAGGGGGTGTGCGATTGCAAAAGCCACATGTTGTGTGCACATTCCTGATCCTTCTGCTAATATATCTCCATGGCTGTTCAAGGTACTAAGTGACAGGTTAATCCTTTGTCAGATTCTGAAATTACCTGGTCCTTCTCCTTACCCTCTTTTTGGAAGGCTATGACTGGACCTTCCTGGTAGAGACTTTTGTTGTTGTATTCACAATAATCTTACTGATCTTATTATTTGGCCTCTAAAACATAAAAAGAAGATGAAGAGGAGGGTGAAAAAGAAGTAACAATGGTGGCTGGTGTAGATGGGGGGGTACTTATAGATGGGGGTACATATATATATTAGCTCTTCTTGCTTTGGGAAAAGTTATTAAATTGTTGATTTGGGCAGCTTGAAAATACAAATGTTCATTATACAATCAATCATTTCATACTTTTGGCAATTTGGTGATTCACTTTTTTATTTTATCCTAATTAATCTTTCCTGTTTTATGAGGAAGGTGTCACTAACAGCAATATTTCTCATAAAGTTTTTTATTTTGAGGTAATTATAGATTCACAAATAGTTGCAAAAATAGTACAGAGATATCACATGTACCTTTTCTCCAGTTTATGAGGCATCTTATGTAACTCTAGTTTATTATCAAAGCTAGGAGACCGACTATTGGTATAATTCCACTAGCTAAACCACACACCTTATTCTACTCTCAATATTACCAGTTTTTCAGATAACTGAGATTTATTTCAGTTACTTATTTCAAGTTCCCTTGAAAGTTATGGTCATTGTATAGATTTCTATTATAAATTCACTTATATACATAATCATTTTGCCCTTAGAGACCAATTAGTAAAAACCAAATGAAGATTTATTTGAATATTGTAGCTAATTAAGACTCAAGTGTACTTCCGATTATAAAGTTTTACTTTGGACTAGACACTGAATGTGTGTGTGTGTGTTTGTGCATGCACAAAGAAAAAAAGATGACCTTGTAGGTTATGACTATTTTAGGGAATTTGACACAGATGTTGACAAGATCTGTATCAAGTTGAGGGAGCAGAAGCCACTAAAATATTTCCATGTAAGGATTTTTATTTTAGATATCAAGCTACGGATATGTCTCAGAGGCAGAATGGTTTCCTAGAAAGTACGAAGCCCTGGGTTCAATCCTTAACACCACAAAAACAAACAATATTAGGTATCAGTTCACTTTGCTAGTCCTGTTTTATTACTTTTTTGCATTTTTACTTATTGACTTCATTGTCCCAGTGCCTACCAGTGTTTTATACAGGGAGGAGCAGTCAATAAACATTTTAAAAATACATAATGGGAGGAAGTATAATTGTCCCTTGGTATTTGTAGGAAATTGATTCTAGGACCTCCATGGATACCAAAATTTGCAAATACTCAAGGGTTTTATAGAAAATGTCCTATCTTCTTGTTGTGAAATTCTGTATCAATTTTAATGTTTTTTAAATTTTTTACTTTTTAAAATAAAAAAGAGAAAATGTCAGTATTTGTGTATACCCTATGCATATCTTCCTGTATACTTGCAGTAATCTAATAATCTGCAGTTTATTTGTAATACATAATATGATGTAAATGTTATGTCTTTGAATTTTTTTTTTTTTTTTTTTTTTTTGGTACTGAGAATCAAACTGAGGACCTTACGCTTGCCAGGCAGGTTCTTGTGCCACTGAGCTATATCCCTGGCCCTATGTAAATGTTATGTAGTAATTTTTGGGAGTCTTATTTTTATTAGTACACATTTGCCATATAGAATGATAATATTCCTTGTGCAGAGTTGGTGCATGTACATTATACATCTCAACTCTTTTTCCATCCCCTTTCCCTTCTCTCCATCTCTACCCCCATCTTCTGATTCCTTTCTATTTGAAAAGATCTACCTCCCTATTTCCTATTATCTTTGTTTTATTTTGATCTTTATATGTGTTTTAAGTTTTTCATATAAGAGAAAATATGCAATAGTTAAACTCGTGCATCTTATTTATGTCACTTAACCTTATGGCCTCAAAGTGCATCAGTTTTCCTATGAATTTATCCTTTATAGCAGAGTAGTACTCCATTGTGCATAAATACCACATTTTCTTTATTCATCTGTTGATGGGCATATAGATTGCTTCCAAGATTTAGCTGTTAAGAATTGTGGTGCTATAAACATGGATATGCATACATCACTATAATGCGAGTCCTTAACACTTTCGCAAAGATACCTAGAAAGGAAATAGCTGCATTGAATGGAATTTCTAGTTTTAGTTCCAGGGACTCTGCATACTGATTTCCATAGTATTTGTACTAGCTGACGTTCCCATCAACAGTATTATACCGTATTATTTAGGAGTAATGACAAAAGAAAAAAGGATGAGATATGTTCAGTGCAGATGCAAATTTTTTCCCCAAAATATTTTTAATGTGGGGTTGATAGAATCCAGAGATGTGGAATGTGCGGATACAGAGAGCCAGATGTATACATTGTATCAAACAGATTAGTCTGGTAAAGTTTCGAGGAAGTACAAAATAGACATTTTTTGGCTTGCTCTCTAATAGGTTGACTCCTGTATGTTGTAAGTAACTGATCAGCTGGTGCTTTGGAAAGCAGGGTTGTTATATGGACTGGATATTTGTAACATATGTGCTGCTATGACAGGAGGAAAGAGGAATGGGTTCAGTTGCTCAAGAAAAATACTGCATCACTTAATGTTTTATTAAGCTGCTGTCTGGAGAGTACTTTGAGCCTATCCTTTGCATGCAAAGCACAAATCCAGGAAACAAAATCTTTCCTTCGCTCCCACTGCTGAAATACTTTTTAGTTAAATCTCATGCAGACCTGAGAGTGGGTGGCACACACTCACTAGCAATGTCTCCTGTCGCTTCTTATGGGCACAGCTTTGTCAGGTTTGACGGAGGAGCCACAGCTGTGGTGGGCATAGTTTCCCTGCTTGTGTTGACTGAAGTGACAGTCCAGTATAATTAGGGTTTGAGCACTGGGGCTTTTTCCATATTGAAAGAGATTTTCTGAAATGTTAACTTTAAACTGATCTCTGGGGAAAGAAACTGGATCATACCAGGCCCAGATGGTGTGAGGTGAGAAGAGTGATGTGACAAGCCTAGCAAACCCCACTCCCCCATATATTTGAGTGGTGCGGGCCCGGGTTTCCATTAGTTCCGAGTGGATATTAAATGACTTACAAACAATAGTTTCTCACGTTTTCCCACTACAATTACTTATTGTAATGGTTGATACATGGTGTCAATTTGAGAAGTTTAGAAGTTTAACTAAGGGATGCAGCAGGCAGGGGGCCAGGGTCCTCACTTTGTAAACATCCTCATCCTGTGCAAGAGGCTGACATGGAGACTGTGTGAGTACTGCACTTCCCTGGCTGGTAGCCTGCTTACAATATAAGAGAGGAAAAGAGGCTTGCTCCTCCCCCTTTCCACTCTTGCTGCTCTTTCTGTCTTCTGCTACCTCGAACTGTTGCCCCTGTGCCATGCCACCCCAGCTGATTATGGACTGAAACCTCCACAAACTGTGAGCTAAATAGACTTTTCCTGCCTCAACTTTGGGTGCCTGGTACTTTGTCCCAGCAATGAGAGAAAAGTAACCAAGACACTGGTTCACTTTTTCCTTCATCCAGTGCCCATTTCTGCACTACTTACCCAATACGGTGCTGGGCAGATACTAGAGGACAGACCCAGATATGGAAAGCTGGAAAACAGGATGGTACATGCGACAAGAGAGCTGGTGCTCAGCCTGTTACGGAGTACACAGAAACAGCACGCCCTACAATAGCTTGTGGGAGACTTTGTGGAGTTAGTGAGTGATTGAGCTATAATTGGGTACTCAATCTAAAATGACACAGAGAAAAGGAGGAGAGAGATATAAACAGTAAGATATGAAAGTTTAATGCGAGCACAGAGGGAGTCAGCACAATAGCTGTGCTGGCTCTCTGAAGACAAAGGACAGGGTTGGAGCTTATATGCATTCTGAGGGCAGGAGACACAGGGTAGCTGACGTAGGCTGCTCAGCATAACGTGCTGAAGGGGGATTGGATCATTTTTGGCATGCACAGGCTTTGGCAAAGGCAGCTGGGAAGAAGAAACCATAGGGGTTTCTGGGAAGAAGGAGCTAGGCACCATTATAACTCAGTGCTGGACCTTTGCCATAAAGGCTGGGCAAGTCTCAGGTGGGGGACCTATCAGTGAGCTGTAAAACCAGGGAGTCAAGCCGGAGAGTTGAATCACTGTGGTGGAAGGGACGCATGATGCAGTGGAGAGGAACACCATGGCATGCACCGAGTTAGTGAGCAGTGTGCCTCTGGACGAGGAGGCAGAATGCTAAGAGATGAGATGAGAAAATATGGAGGGGTCAAATTGTGAGGGTCTTGCAGTTTTGGACTTTACAGTGCCCTTTACCTTTAAGGGTGTAAGGAGCCACTGAAGTGGCTTCAGAACTCATTCCCTAACATACCTACAAGATAGTGAGAGGAATCCCCATGTCTTAATATACCTGGCTCACTCTAATATCATTGAAAAGGTACAACAAAAATTTACCGTCTGTGTTTTTAGAGTTGCCTGTATAAATTCCTTAGCCTCTTTTTGATATAGTAAAAGGAAAGGTGGTTACCAATCACATGAAACTCCGAAATTACCAAGGCAAAATATCAGGGACCACTTCAAGATATTGCTATAAAGTGTTTTCTGGATAGGACTCTAAAGGGACAAGAAATCAAAGTGAAAGCTGACAAATGGGTTAAACAGATGAAAAAGCCATGCACAACAAGGAAAACAATCCAAGTGAAGAATAGCCTACATAATGGTAAAAATGTTTGCATGCTACATTCATCTGACAGAGGATTAGTATCCAGAATAATGAAATACTCAGAAACTTAAATGAAAAATAACCTATTTTAAAAATAGGCAAATAATTTGAATAGACACTTCTCAGGCAGGGGCTTGTGCCACTGAGCTATATCCCTTGAGTAGACACTTCTCAAAAGAGGAAATACAAAAGAAAAACAATATATAAAATGCTGAATATCATTAGTTATCATGGAAATACAAATCAAAGCAATAATTAAATTCTGTGTCAATTAGAATGACCATTATCAGAAATTATGGCAAGGAGGATGTGGAGAAAAAAGATCTCTCACACACTGCTGGTGGGAATGTAAATTAATACCGCTCCTATGGAAAACATGGATGACAACATGCAGTTGCAGTGGTTTTTAATTGCAAATATGAAAAAAATAAAGGCAGAGGTGCCATACGCTACAGCAATGCCACTTCTGGCTACCTGTCCTAAGGAAATGAAATCAGCATAGTAAAGAGATCCCTATATGTCCATTTTTATTGTAGCACTAGTCATAGTAGCTAAGATATGGAATGAGCCTAGGTACCCATTAACCCAGGAAAGGATAAAGAAAATATAGTTTATGTACACAGTGGAAAATCATTCATCCATAGGGAAGAATAAATCCCCTCATTTGCAGCAAAATGGATGGAAATGAGGACATTGTGTTAGCAAGTATCTTATTCTTTTGAGACAGAGTCTCATGATGTCGTTCGGGGTGGCCTTGACTCTGTGTAGCCCAGTCTGGTCTTGAGCTAGTGGCAGGCCTCCTGCCTCAGCCTTCTGAGTGCTGTGATTACAGGCGGGTGAAACTATGACCAGTCTATCAAGTCTCTTTGTATGGACGTTTTGAAAGGTTATATTTTAAAAGTTTATGCCTTTTGGTGGTCTGTGCTTGATGGAGTTACATAACAAGCACTCAGCTTAGCAAGAATAATACTGGGGGGTCTGTATGGAGCAGACCCCCCAATCCCGTAGGTTGCTCCCATTTGTGAGCTCCCTTTGTTACTTCTTGTTGGGCACCTTTTTGGCTTCTTAACTGTGTGCTTGGGGACATAGTTCTACAACACCGCAGGCTTGGAAGGTGCGGTCAGAACGCTAACGGAGCCATCAACTCTCAGATGCCACCTTCTTGAAACCTGAGCAAGGTGAGCAGTGCAGCTAATACCGTGCGCCTCCGCCTACATGACTGCAGTGAACATTTTACCTGCCCTATGGCTCAAGTCAAAGCTTTAGCACCTTTCCCTGGAGGGAGAGGCAGGACCTTAATTACAGAACCAATCCACTTACCTACTGCCTGCTGTATTCTGATGTCACCACCTCTGAGCTCCAGAGAGAGGTCACACTGATCCTTGGCTGTCATGTGGCTCAAATGGAATATTTTAATTTAGAGAGCTAGTAAGTGGCTCCATCAATTAAGACTGGCTGCACTTGCAGCAGGCTTGCTGGGGCACTGCCAGAAGCTTTGATTCATTTAATTTCTTATTGACCCCATCACACGGTGGAGGGATGGCCAGCGTTTCAGTGGGCAGTGGAGAGCAGCCAGAAGTAAAAGGAAGACTAATGATTGAAGAAGTTTTTAAAGGGCAGGGCTGGTATTTGAAAAGACACTACATATGTCATGCTGGTTAAATGATGGTGCTTGGTGGGGGTCCAGGGAAAGAGAAGTGTATTATTTTATAATTTATTAGCAACTAATAAATCTCCATCTCAGTGATTTAGCACAGGTCAAGTTTGGATTTTGCTCAGGTAAAGCTCAATGTAAGTAAGTGGAAGTTTTCTTTTTGATTTTCAGGCATGCAGATTCTACATCGTTTGTCTCTATTAGCACCATTTTCTCTAGAAGGGAAATACTTCAGTTGAGCAAGGTGATATTTTTCAGAAACTGAGGTTGGAGCCAACAATTTCTTCCTAAGATTATGAGCAACCTTGCAACTCACAATGGGACTGAATTTGCAGAAGTACACATCTAGGAAAGAGGGGTTGAGGTAAGAATGTGGCAAAAATGTCCAGGTTGTCAAACCACGATCATAGGAGTGGACAGTAAGAGTTAGGCATGGTCAAAACCTATCTTGTTTACTGCATGAGACCCTATACACTGTACAATGAGGTCATAAGGGGCTCACTCTGTTCCTTCAATTAAAAATTCATCTATTTCAATAAATTAGCTAGTTGTGATATCTAACTCCAAGGAGACAGCAAACACCAGGCTTGTGGGGGAAGATTCTGGACCCCTATACCAGCTTCAGAAAGCATCTCTCTACTGTAATGATCAGTGGGTCTTTGGAACCAGTATCACACATTCTAATCTTTGCAAAGAGGTGCTGAAACTAATGACTCATCCCCAATATTATTGGTCTCAAGTGGAATATAATTTAAAATGTTGTTTTAGTGGCAACATCATAGCTGCTTAAAATATGCAGCAACTGTCATTTACTTTTGTTGCTTGGTTATTTTCTTGCTTATTTACAAAGAAAGTGGCTAGCTATCACCCCTGGCTTTCTTCTGTAGTATACCATGAACAATATTTGTTAAAGTTTGTACTGCAAATTTAAACGTAACTGGCTGGCTGCCGTCACAAACAAGCATATGGTTTGCATGTCTAGATAAGCACCTCAGAGCTTTGCAAATGAGGATGACCTTACAGAAAACATCACTGTGTCTCCCCTCCATCAAGAAACATTAACAACCACCAAGGACTCATAACCAAATATCTAATGGAAGAGTTAGGACAGGATAATATATAGTTGCCAAAGTGAAGTTTGATATGGAATTTAAATCTTATCTCTGGCTCAAAATACTATGTTTGGAAATACAAATTGTTCCCTTCAAAACTCACTTGGAAATGGAAAGAACAATTTCTGAATTAATGGGTGCGATGGGAAGGTTCTCCTCCCACTGGCAGTTTGAAATGCATATTTATTATTGAGTTATTGAGCCTATGACTTCTCTTTTTAGCACCCCTATTGCCTTCCCCAGCAAGGAAGCTGTGTTTGGATTCCATCATAGTCTTAAACTTATACTTTTATTAACTTTGAATGATTCTAGTGGAGCGTGTCACTAGTTGTGACAGGATTATTCATGAGCTAATTGATTCTGACTCATTCAGGAGAGCCCGGGCTTCTAACCCTGGTGGAAGGAAACAGAGGTGACAGCATGGCTCCGTGGGGAAGTACATTGTTCATTGTGACTATCTTCATAAAACCATTTCCTCAGAAACTGGACTATAGGCCTCTGTAGGGGACCGGGCCTAAGGTCCTGTAGTTTAGGAGAGGTCCCTGCTACAGATATTTGTTATAGCAGTATATGTGTGTGTGTGTATGTGTGCATGTGTGTGCATGTATATGTTTATTCGCTACCATTAAATTCCAAGTGGCAGACTGACTTTGATATCTCAAAGGGCACATGCTCAAGGTGTTAAGAAAACTGGAGAGCCCTTCCAAAGTATTTCAATATATTCGGAACTATTTTAACATTTGAAAGAAAGCACCCAAGTGGCCATTGTACTAAAACCAAGAACTGTCTCCAATGCTCTCATACATCTTTTCTGATTTAGTGCTTGGACTACCATTTGGTTTGGTTGAAATATGGACCATAACCTTAGCATTGCTTCAGAGTCTGAATGTCTTACTGAGGACTCTGTCAGTAGTCTGACTTTCTGATGTGAGCCAGGCAGTGATATGGTGAGATGCTGGAAGTGGAAAGGTAGGAGTGTGCATGAAGAATACCAAGGCAGAGTTGGAAGCTAATCTCGTTCTGGTTCATTGTGTACTACTAACTCTATTTTGGGTAAAAATATATCATAATAGTGTGGGGGGTAAAGGCCTAGAGACTAAGAGTCAGAGGTGCTGGATCTGATTTCTGTGTTTAAAATTTACCTGGTTATGGTTGCTGCATCCTTCAAAAGTTCACTTTGGAAACTTGGTGCCCCATGTAGTCATAGAAGATGGTTTGGAAACTTTCTGAGGTGGATCCTCGATCAGTGAAGTGCCTTAAAGGGATTGTGGTATTTCTCTCCCTTTCTGGCTCCCTGTTTAAAAATGTGATCCTTCTTTCCACTTCAACTGTGCTACATGCCATAGGGCCCTCAAGGCAGATGACTATTACAATTTGTGTCTGCATGTCCCCTCAAAGCCTCAGGCAGTCATGGGGCGGGATTCTAGTTTATGATTGATTCATGGTCAAATGTTAGAATTATGGATGTGAGTGCTATACCCACCCTGGGGTGAATAGTTTGCATACAATGTAAGGGCAGGAAAAAAGCTCCTCCCTTTTGCTCTTGTTGCTTTGCTTTTCTGCTGCCATGAATGGTTGCCCTGTGCCCTGTGCCACTGCCTTGGAGCCAGTAGAGCATGGACTGAAACCTCCACAAACTATGAGCTAAATAAACCTTTCCTTCCTTAATTTTGTGCATTGGGTATTTTGTCCTAGCAATGAGAGAAAAGTAACTAAGACAGTGACATTATGAAATCTGGAATTTTAGCTCCCACAACCATGAGCTAAATAAACTTCCTTTTCTCTTAAGTAGTTGGCTTACACTATTTCATCACATCAAGGAAAAATGGACTAATACACTGATGTAAGACCTCAGGCTGTTCACTGCAGTCCTATGTAAATACTGTGACCTCGTCATCTGCAATTTTGCCCTCTTTCCTTTGTTGGTTTGTGGAGAGTATCTATTGAGAGACAAATAATGAAAGCTCTTTGAAAACTAAAAAAAATATTTGATAGCATAGGTGCTAAACTTCCTTAAGAATACAACTTGGACCCTTTGAAGCCACATCTTGTACTGCAGCAAATATATAAAACTTGCATTCTCAGGCAATTTATTGGAAAATATTCTTACCTCTCTGATTGTATAAAAATGAATGTGATTATCAGAATTGCATTATGGCAGAGAAATTTCTTCCGATGTGATTTAGAATGTGAAACTCAGACAGACATTAGACTACACCTATTCTTTTGTTCACAGACACACATGTGCGCACACACACATACACACACTGTGGGAAGTTATCTCAAAGGATATTTATGATTAATACAGATCAGATCTCTTGGTCATTTAAACCACTGATTTATGTAACAGAACAAGTAAAAACCTGGGAAGTAATATTGTAAATAAGAGAAATAATTTCTAGTCAGCATTATGACAAATAGTCAGAACAAATATGCACCTTGCAGTTATTACAACCCTTTGTTATGAATATCATTAAGCATTAAGCTACTAATGTGCCAGAAATAGGGAGGATGATGGAATTTTCCAATTTGTTTGAAAATAAAAAAATGGGAATCAACTAGGCAATTTTTTGATTACGTATGGCATGGATAACTTGCATCTTTCTCCGCCTTCTTGTTGCCACTAAAAATAGTTCATAACGGTGATATCAGCTAAGAAAGAAAAACTTGGAGAAAATCTAGCCAATCTTTGTCATACACAGATAAAGGTACTATGTCTGGCTTAGAGGAAGCTGAACATAGGAAGAGGTCTTGGACCATATGGCTGAATTATGTGTTTGGCATATAAGAGAAGTTCAGTAAGTCCTTGTTTAATGCTAAACCTTAAGGGGAGCTGTCTTGGTTACTTTTCTCTCGTTGCTGAGACAAAATACCCAGTGCTCAGATTGAAGGAAGGGAAGGTTTATTTAGCTTACAGTTTGTGGAGGTTTCAGTCCTTACTTGGCTGGTTCTGAGGCAGAGTGGCACATGGCAAAGGGCAAACTGTTCACGGCAGCAGAGCACAGCAAAAACCACAAGCAAAAGGCAGGAATGGCTGCAAGCAGCCTCCTTTTCTCCCCTACATTGTAAACAGCCTACCCCCACCCAGGGGTGAACCTCTCACACAATCTCCATGCCCTCCTCTTCCACAGGCTCAGGATGTTTACAAAGTAAGCATCCCAGCTTCCTCCTGAATCACTCAATTAAACCTCCAGATTCCCCAAGTTGACACAATGTATCAACCATAACAGGAGCTTTCGTAGCATAACTCAAGTAAGAAAATTATAGACTTGACCACAGCTACAGTGATGCAAATTCAAGTCAAGATTTCTGAGTTTTATACCCAGTTGTACTATCAATAGCTGATACAGAGCATATCACTTCCTTTAGCTTAAGTCTTCTCTGCCTTAGCCTAGTGTTTAATGTAAGTGGGAAAAAAGGAATCAGTGTTTTCCTATCCTCCATCTCCTAGAGGAGGGTTGAACTTCTGTCTTGATTAGTTTTGTGATATGGAAGTCTGTCTTGACTATGTTGATCACAGGAGCATATTTCTTGTAATTCTTTTAGATGAATGGCTAAGCTAGGGTAGAATTTCAATCTTCTACATGTTCAAAATCTCAGACTCCCAGAATGATGTTGCCTGGAGCACAAGGTAACAATGACAAACCCAACAAAGACAGTGGGGTGGGAGAGGAATAATCTTTTGTATTTAAAAAGCTGTCCATTAAAAAAAGAATGTGTTTGCATATTTTTCTGTTTCTGCTCAGTGTTTAAGAAGTAAATCAGTTATACGGAAAGGCAGATTTAACCAAAATAGCTAAGTGTGAGATAGGTATTCATATTTTTCCATAAGATTTAATCAAGTGATCGATTATATTTGAGAAATATGAACATATGAATTAAAATGAATTGAATTTCTTTAATGTTTTAACACCTAACTTTCATTTTTTTAGTAGTGTGAAAATCTGGTAAACAAATCTAATTTTTTCTTCATTGAAAACTGACAGTCACAGTTTTCCTTAAAGCAATCATGGAAGTCCAATAATTGCAAAGTGAAATTTAAACCAGGACAATTACTTCTGATTGGTGATAGAGTAAAACTATTTGTTAGCATTAATCCTCACTTGTCAACATCATTGGATTAAGAAACGCCTAGTAAATTAGTAGTGCTTGCTCCTGGGTGTGCCTCGGTGGGTCATGAAGGTGTGACTTTGGGTCACTAGCCTGTTTCTCTCTAGCATTATTTCCCTGCTCTGCCTCCTGGCTGACATGAACTACGCAGTTTTAGTTCTACCATATCACCCCCACTATGATGTTTCTGCTTTGGAGTCTGCCAGCTGTGGGCTGAATCTCCTAAACCTGTGAGCTACACTAAACTTTTCCTCCTTTGAGTTGTGGATGCCAGATATTAGGTTTAGCAATGGGAAAGCTAAAGAATACAGCTTCTTTTGGATCTCCCTGTTATTCCAGCATTATGATATTCTCTATCAGTTGGTCATACTATGACCATAATAGATGCCCTAGCTAAGAATTCATTTCCATTCACAAAGTTAATTTCTTTATATAGAAAGGAAAATTATTCACTTGATCATTGTAAATGTGAACATTTTCTGATCCAAATCATTGAGGGCACCAAAGAGAAGTTTTTTATCTTACTTTTCTTGACATGGGGTCTTTCATATTTTCCATGCTAGCCTGGAATTCCTGGGCTAAAGGGGTGCATCTGTCTCTGCTTCTTAAGTATCTGGGATTTCAAGCATGTGATACTATATCTAGCTTCTCAAAGAAAGCTTTTTAAAAAGATTAAGTATAATCCTCAAAGTCCCATTCATTTTCACCACCATTTAATCAGACCAGGACCTCCATAAACTATCACTATAATTAATTGCATAAGATATTCAGATTTTCAGGATCATGTAGAAGTGATTCAACTGAGATTTAAAATTTGACCTTTATTTGATAGATTATTTGTTAATTAATGAAAGACAGTGTTAACTTTTTTCTTTTTAACATCTAACACCAAGTTTGGAAGAAGTGGACTCTACCTGATGTCATCTGGGCTTTCAGGATATATAAGTCTAGGAAGAAAGAATGGTTTTCTTAGGGTAGTCTTTCTTAAACGAAGGCCTGAGTGCTTCTTGCCTGGAAGCCTCTATGAGTCCAGTTAAAAATGTAGATTCTAATGCAAGTCTAAAAATTTAGAACAATCAGGATTTGGGCTCATAGATCTGTATATAAAACATATTTTCCATGTAATTCTTAAGCATGCTGGTATTTGAAAAATGCCATTGCAAGTCCTGATAGAACCCCATGTGGGTAGGATGTCATGTTGCAGAAGAAACTGACAGTGGAGAAGGGGTGATGATGCTCCACTGGACTAGAGAGGATGCAAGGAGAGGTTCTGACATTTCTCCATAGTCACACAGAGGATTTCACTTTCCTCTCAGATTTCTTTGGTTTATCTGCTGATCACCTTCGGGCCATTCCTGATTGATGGATTGGCCCAGTACTGTGGGTACCTAACATGTGCGGGGTGAAGGAATAGATACATGACTACCATAGTATATCCACTTTTTGGTTTTAGGAGAGCATCCACTTTACCAAGAATTACCTTTCCCTCAATGTTGTTGAAACTGAACAGAGTCTGTTTTATTTGAAGAAACACATCAGATGTGACTCTGTGACTTGTTGGGTAATGTA
Source organism: Dinomys branickii (assembly GCA_004027595.1). Classification (NCBI taxonomy): domain Eukaryota; kingdom Metazoa; phylum Chordata; class Mammalia; order Rodentia; family Dinomyidae; genus Dinomys; species Dinomys branickii. Next base: position 25,270 of record PVLD010011977.1, on the reverse strand, counting down.
CTAAAATCCTCTGTATTAGCTGTGATACAGCATTGTTGACTTGCTTACCTGATATAAATCCAACATAACTGCCTCTTTTCCATCACCACGCACCCCACAGTCAGAAAAAAAAACTCCTCTCCCTTAATAATGCTCAAGTCTTTCTTCTTCTTAACTCAGGAAAAAATGCTGCTTGATTACTCTGGTTTCCATAGTTACAGTTCTAATTTCCCTCTAGGTCTGTCTTTGGGTGTAATGTGTTTAATCTGTAAGGGAGCTTTTCAAAATTTCATCTGGTACATATCATGAGGAAAAAAGACATTAGAACATCAAAGCAGGCCCTCCTCAGCTTAGTTTCAGAGAATAACCACTAGCACTGCTTACTGTATATTTTTTAAAAAATCTAAAAAACGGACCTCAATGAATTCTCCCATCAGTTCTCTGCACTTCCCTGTCTTCTTTTCCTGGTTGGTTCAGTCTTCTCTTATGACACTGTAAGTTCAGTTTTTATGTAATAAACTTCTTAGTGAGCTTCTAAAATATTTCATAGAGCTTCTAATTTTTATTAGCAGTGAAATTGTCTTCATTTTGATTTTTCCTTTTTGCTGACATTTTTCTTAGCTTTTCTTTCCTCGCCCTTCCTTCTCCCTCTTCTCCCATCCCCCCTTCAGGGTGAAAATGTATTGTTCTTACAGTACTCTGTGATGTCACCATTAACAAAATTTTCAGGGTTTTAAAATTGCTACTTCATTGTTTGGTTATTGAGGCAATCAAGAGACCTAAGTTATTAGAGAATTCCTTGGGGATTGAATAAGAAACAGTAATTTAGTGTTCTCTCTCTGTCCCTTCCAAACCCCCTTTCGCTGATGTAATCTGATCCTAATATGTTTCTTAGAAAATACCTCAATTGCCAAAGGGAATTTTTGCCTTGCGGGATTCCAACCCACTCAACAGCATCAAATTTAGAAATTCAATATAAATTGACATTGCTATTCCACAAAGCAAAGATTATTCAATAACTTAGATATCTGCTTTCTTGGCTGTAAGATTGCCAGCCTTAACTGGATGTGGTGGCACACACCTATGATCCCAGTACTCTGGAGGCTGAGGCAGGAAGATTGTCATGCATTTTAGGCCAATTTGGGCTACATAAGTGAGTTCAAGGCCAACCTGCACAGCACAGCAAGACACTATCTCAAAATAAACAAACAAACACAACAACAAAAACAAGATTGACAGCCTTGTTTTTTGTTTATCTGTTTACCAGCTTAATTTAAAGAAATCAACTACAGATTTGAAAGCATAATGTGAATGACAAATATATGGGTAATCTTGGCACCACATTTGGTACAAAAAGAATTCGTTGCTATCCTGGACAGAGCGGACATGAGATTCTGGAATTTTTTAAGAAGATGTTTCAGCAAAAGCACAATTGAAGTGATTAATGCAGTCATTTGAAAATGACTAAGATTTTTTTTTAGCCTACCTTGTATCTTTACAGATTTACCTATTCATGCACATGGGCAGAGTGAGCCTGACAGACTTATCAAACTATGAAAGGCATGTTGTAGAAGGCTTTTTAGTGCTTGATGAAGCATAAATTCAAATGGAGCAAGATGAATAAATTCATTCTGAAGATTTATAATAAATGCATTAAATGCTTTGAATATTTAATTGAACGGTTCCTAATAATATTTGTTGACACAAAATAATAAAGTAAAATGGAAATAATCCCTATGAGCATTAATGTGAAAAATTTTGGAAGAAATGATGGGCTTTAATAGCTATTAATAAATATGCTGCCCTGATTTAAACAGCATTTGATGGGTGGGTATTACAACCTACTCTTGGGTAAAAAATAAATATAAGTTGGCACCTGGATAGTCCTTGTTACTTTATTTTTAGACTGTTTAATAACTCTGTTCACTGTGTCCACTGAATCATTTAGTGTTATAATATTAATTTTATTTATTTAAAAAATTTTTTTTGATGGAAAGCTGGTCAACTTTTATTATACAACCTCTGGGTATTTCAGAAGTCAGGAATTAGACCAGCAACACTGGACACTGCTAGATAAGAATGTGCAAGATGACTTTAAAGCATGCGTTCTCCTGAAAATGGGCAATTTGAACACTCGGCCCAATCTAAAACTAGCATCGCCATTACTTTGGTACCTTATATCCAGGGCTCTATATTTTTCTGACTTCAGTTGCTACTTTTCAGGCACACTATGAATTTTTCTTCCCCCAAAAGACCCATTTTTCTAATCACACCCACCTTCCAGAAGTTTCACTGCTTCTATATTTTTCAACTTCACTCTAACATTAGCATTTGTAATTTCACCTTCTCCTTTTTGTTTCTATTTGAAAGCAAACAAGTGAGTCACTCCCTTACCAATGTCCTTAACTCTCCTGCCTCACCGCATTTATTCTACTGTTTAGTAGACAGTGGCCCTGCAATCTGCCTTTGTTTCCAAAGAGAGTTCTTTTTTCCATTATTGCTTCCCACAATGTCCCTGCTTGTTCTCAACTGTGGGAACCAGCTGATGGAAAGTTCCGCATGCTCTGGCTGTTCAACCTTAAGGTCCCGAATACAACACATCCTTTCCCTGTTGCCTCTGATTAATATGGAGCTGCACATGCTCCTACATAAAGCTGAATCTGTGCTCTGGATCCTGCCTGCTCTGACTCCTAAGACCCTTGTTTTAGCCTCTTCTCTGCCATCATCAGCTTCTTTTTGAAAATAAAAATAAAGTGACATAAAAAGCCCTCTTTTGGGTGCAGATATTTTTCCCTCTTGCTATTGAATTACCATTTAATTATCCTTTATATGGATCAATTTCTTGAATTATTTATAATTGATGACTTCATTTCTTTAATCCAGCCTATTTCTAATCCAACTACAACTTGCTGTTCATCCCACCACTGCAGCTCTTTCCCCTCATGAGTATTTTTGTATTATTTAACTGGTATCAAACAAAGCAAAAAGCTGAAAATCTTCAAGAAGAGAATAAGAAACAATAGTTTTTCAAAAAAATTTTTTTAGTCTGGATAAAGACTACTCTGACTCATGGGTGGAATATTATTTGTCTTTAGTGCAGAAGAAATAAAAAGATTCCACTTTCTCCATTGCTTTTGTTCAGGGGCGATTTGTTGGCTTTGCTCTAAAATACATCAAAATATGGAAAACACAACCATCCACCTCTGAAGACTGAGAATGTGATGTGGTCTAATCTACTACAGAGCTAACATGCTACACGTTCTATAATCATGTTATTTCATGCTTTCCAGTAATGATTCTAAACTCATAAATTATGGTATTTAGGTTCATTTATGGGGCTCACACTGCACATCTGTCCTTTTATCTCTGTTAATACATTCATTTTATTCTTATTATAAAGTTCTTTTCCCTTTTAATGGAGATACAATAACACCAAATGAAATAGATCAGATAAACAGCCTATTGTATCTTTCAGCAGTGGGATCTGAAGCAATTTGAAAACCTTTGGAAAAAAAACCAAAGTAACACAATCACTGTAACTAACAGTTGAATTGAAATGTTTAACTTACTCTTAAAAAATACATTATTTTGCATTTGATATTACTTGTATAGCAATAATGCAAGTCTTGTAAAAGCCAAGTTGGATTTGCTATTTCTACTATGGTTCTTTGACTAAATAATTTGAACGCCTTTTCTAGAAGATTGACTTAGGCCCAAATTTGACTACTAAAAGCTACTGGTCTAGATAAAAGATTGACCAAATCTTAAGTTAGAAGATAATAGTAAAACAACCCAGAATTCAATTCCAATAAAAATAAGAATATTTAAAGCAGTCAGTTAAAAAATTGTTTTCTGGTTACTTCTATTCTAAACTAGTCTATCAATTTCAATCTTACATTAATATATCTGTTTAGTTAATTGACTCACTTATTAGAGAATGACTCTTCTAAGTTAGGTTATATTTCATGTCATATTACAGTCTTTGTTAAAGCATTTGGACAGAAAAATTTCAAAAAAAAGAGTCTCCTTAAATTATAGCTCTTTTTACTTAGTTTCAAAAATACAAAATGCTGTGATAAAATCCAAACTAATGTCAGGAGCTGATAAACCATGTTCCATAAGATCTCTCAAAGTGGGTCTTGAAATAAATAATAATGAATAATGAATGAATAGATTTAAGAAAGTATATCACTTGAAAGAATCAGAATTTCCTCCAAAAAGGATTTTGCATATAAATACAATTACATACTGTCTTGGTTACTTTTCTTTTGTTGCTGAGACAAAATACCCAATGCTCAAAATGAAGAAAAGAAAGGTTTATTTAGCTTACAGTTTGTGGAGATTTCAGTCCATACTTGGCTGCTTCAGAGGCACAGTGGCACATGGCAGAGGGCAAACTTCATGGCAGCAGAGCACAGCAAAAACAACCAGAGCAAAAGGGAGGAATGGCTGTAAGCAGCCTCCTTTTCTCCCCTACATTGTAAACAGCCTACCCCCACACCCAGGGGTGGTGAACCTTTCACACAATCTCCATGCCCTCCTCTTCCACAGGCTCAGGATGTATACAAAGGAAGCACCCCAGCTTCCTCCTGAGTCACTCAGCTAAACCTCTAGATTCCCCAAGTTGACACAATGTATCAACCATAACACATACTTAACACAATTCACTAAAATATGTAATTAGAAAACCAAAAGGAAAAAGTAATTTATATACACAATCTTAAAATAACTACATAATTTCAACCAAATGATGGGGGACAAAATAAACATAAAAAAGTTACAAACATATTTGAGAAAATAAAATGGAATTTTCTTACCCAAAGATGATTTTACCATTGATTTAATTGCTGCATAAACCAATGATCCTTTGTTGCCTGGAGATTTCTGATCCATATCGTCTGTACATTGCTTCATAAGTATTTAAATGCATAGGAGATACTAGTAATGATGCATATTATTTCAAAGCTAAATTTATTTTGACTAGGAGCCAATTCATAACAGGCAACCATGCAAATAAGATCCTGTCCTAACATGCATTTTTATTTTTCCTACACAATCTGGAAAGCAGTAATTTAAGTTCAAGGGTTTTGAACAATTTTACTTCATAATTTTAGTATTCTATAAACTGATTTGCATACAAAGGATTTACTGTATTTACAGACTGGTCTTTTGGCAAACTTCCAAAACATTTCTACCTGATTTACCTTACAAAATTTGCAACGCAAAGGATATAGTGCAGAGTATACCAGAGGGACTTGAGCTTTGGATTTTCACTGCCAGCTAAAATGTGGTTTCTCCAAATCTCTATGTCAAGTCCATATCTTGAAAAAGCCTGAAGGCACATTTTTGTGGCTATATCTTTTGCTAAAGAATCATCATTTTCTTCTTCTGCACATTCATACAGGTGATGACCACAAGCCCACATTAAAGATGTAACTGGGCTCCAAGCAAGGGAAATCCTTTCAAAACCTGTGAAGTCAGACATTGTTCTGTTGGGAGTCACCACTATCATTCAATTTTGACTTGTTGGATGCCATGCAAAGGAAGCAATGTAATTGTCACAAGGCTGCACACTTCTGTCAATTATTGTGGGTTCGTTTTCATCCCCAATGGGAGTGGGTGTGTGCTGCATGTCACACAACCTAATGGTATTGCTGTCCCTTGTTAAAGTGGCAAGCAGACTAGTCCTGGTTGGACACCATGCTACTTTTGTTAAGGGTTTTGGTTGCTCAGTCAAAGTCACCACTGGCTTTTCAAATTTTCTAAGATCCCATGTTACAAACTCACCTTCATAGAAGGAAGCAACACGATAATGGAAGTAAGGGTCTACTGTCACCCCTTGAACAGCTTTTGTGTTCACAAACATCTGGCTTGTGTTCCAAAAATCAAATATGGCTAGGTTCTGATACATACCAGTCAGGAGAAGTTTCTGGTCCCTGGGAAGCCAACAAAGAGAGAGACAAGAATCATTCTGCTCTAATTCACACAGTGGTTTTGTTACTAATAATGTTGTTTCAGTTTCACCCACTGAAAGTCTCACTTTTTCCATGGGAACAATATCAGGAGAATATTTGCTACAGATATCACATATTAACACTGAAGAGTCAGCTCTGTGTTTATCTAGACCAGCAGCAAACCAGTTACTATCCAGCGGATTCCACCCAAGGGTGTTGCATTGTTGTGCATGTTTTCTATTAAATCTTTGAACTTTGAATTATGATCTTGACCAAGACTTGTAAGTACAACTCGACCATTTGCTTGTCCAACTGATAGGAGACATTAAGGATCATAACTGAGACACCACACAACACATTTCATGTAGGGTGTATCTGAGTTTATTGACAGTAACATAGCAGCAGAGTCTTTGGATAATCATAAAGATCAGGCTTTGAGTTCTGAATTCACAGATTTTATATGACAAAGTCTCAGTTCTGAGTCATACACAACAAATCTACTTTGTGAGTATGGTGTCCACAAAATATCAGTTTTGGTACAGCTCTTATTTATTGATGTGATGCAAGAAACCAGTCCGTTCCATTCACTTCAAGTTTTAATAAGTTCTCTCTTCCCTCAGAGACTTCTGGACATAGGAAAGCCATGTTGGGTGTTTGTTCATCCTCAGATCGTTTGCAACAGAGCTCAGGAGGAAGCGCTACTGCCATTTCCGGCCTGGACACCGCCCATCTAGCTGTGGAATGACTCGTGCAAGATGGCGGCGGCCCGCTAGTGGGGCTCCCATAATACTAATTTTAAAGACAGCCTCAATTACATATAAAAGAGCTATCTTTGAAAAAGTACCTAAAAATTCAACATGCTAAGAATTACCAAATGATTGTCTGAATTAATTAATTCAAAAACAGAAGCAATTGTCCATCCAATCTGATTTTTCTAACAACTTCGTTAGCATTTCAGTAATGATGGAAGACCTTAGTACTTCCTGGATAGAAAAAAAAATCTGTGATTGGTGAATCCAATAACTGAGTTTTCCTTGCATCAGTACTTCCAGCCAAGAGATTATATTACTATTGAGTTTTAACTGGGAGAGTCCTGGAACCTCTGTCATTCTCATTTTTAACATGATGACATAACTCCAGTGCAGTTGACAAAAGTCCCTGGTGACAGAGCTTTTCAGAAACTTGATCTCAGAGGAATACTTTGGCTTATTGGATTTTTCTGAGTTCCTGCCGTGTCCTGAAGCAGTCTGAATCAGCAGAAGAGTAAATTACTTTGAATGTACTGAATGTTATTTTATTTCTCCAAAAACTGTAAATCTGAATATGTGATAAATTTCTAATTAATTAAACATAGGTTAACCAAAAGAGCAGCTCTTGGATCATGATGGATGGTGGAGAATCTTTGTGCTTTCTTGTTTTACTAATGATCTAAGTTCAGTAGAAACTTCTCTGCACTTTCTTCTTTGGCAATATTTACAATCCTATTTCACTGCTTTTCTGAAGAGGTTGCTTTTTCCCCTTTTCTAGTGTGAGACATTATTGACCTTTTGCATGCACAGCATTTAATGAGGTCTACATGCTGCTAAATGAACTAAGATGCAAGCACTGGTCATTCAGGTAGTTGGAAAGGGAACTGTGCGGCTAAGCTATGACTCAAAACCCCACACAGTCTGACCTCTGAAGGAATTGGAAGCGGTCCCAGGTAATTTGCAATGTTCTTAAAGCTGTGTCTTCCATTCTGCATTATGTCAAGATGTGCAGTCTCTTAGAGGCCCTGAGATAGTAGGGCAGATTATCTGTTAGAGTAATCCTTCATAAGTTATTTAGTCAGGTAAATAGAAATAGAAGAGGAACAAAACTTTCAACGTATTTTGTTTGTAATCCTTGGCAACCATATTTAGGAAATAGTTTTGAAATCTATATAATTTTATTACTATATTGCAAGTTAGTTGAGTTCTACATTACTCTGAAAGCAAAAAATGTGATGTTACATATTATCACAAGAACTTAGGTATATCCTGCATCAATTATGGCTGCTAAAAGGACCAGCACAGAGAAGTCTTGACTATTAAGTTTGAAATAAATGTATTCTGTTCTTAATTTTAGAGAAATCACCTTCACTGTTTCTTATCCAAGGGAAAGAAGGTCTCCAGTTTAAAAATAGACCACAGACGAGATCGGGCACTTTCAGGGTGGTATGGCCGTAGACTTAAAAATAGACCACAATTTATATACTACATTTCTCTAAATATATCAGTGGAGTAGTTTCCAAGATTCATGCCCTTTCTGCAAGCATCAGAATTAAATTGTATGTTTCTTTCCAGATCATTTATTTTTCAAGTACTTTTCTAACCAGCCTGCCATTTTAGATATTAAATACACCAGAAATTGTTGGTTGATCAAAGACAAACCAATCTTCCTTTATTCAGTAAGTATTTTCTGAGTTTCAGGTATCTGCTAGTTCTTGAACCATGCAGTCAAGATCTATGAAAGTACAGTTCCTTTCTGTAGAGAGCTTGGAATGGAGAATGGAATCAGGCCAGAGTAAAGGTGGGGAAGACAGGATCATAGAAAAGGACATCATGTTCTCTGGGTGAGAGTTGAGACAAGTATCACTAAGAGCTTTCTGAATGAAATGACAACTAAATAGAACAGCAAATGGAAAATAGAAAGTGTTTAACAAGAGTGAGGTATGTGCAAAAGTTTACCAGATGGAAGGAACAGCGTATGCTTAGGGCCACATGTCAGAGACAATATATGAAAAATATAGTGCTTCAGCAAGATGGGATGTTAACTTGCCTTGAAGGAGCAAGAAGAGGTAGGCAAAGGACCACATTTTCACGACCTAGTTTTTCTTTCTAAACACTTTGGGTTTTTCTTGGGGGGGATGAATTGCTCCTGACAGTTTTAGGGTAGCATGATCAAACTGGTGTTATATCCCTCTGCTTATAGTGGATGGAGAGCCCTAGGATCAAAGACAAAAGAAGATGAGGAGGTAAAAGACGATGATGGCCTAAATGGGAATAAGAAGGGATTTATGTGAGGTTGGAGCTAAGGAGAATGTTCAGGTGCTGGGTAGGACACCTTGGTAAACAATAGGTCCAGAAACATTTTAGGAATATGGTACTTATTGGACTTGAAGTTTCAGTTTAAATTATCAAGATGTTGCATGATATTCCTTGGAAGTAGGGAATATGATGACTCTTTTAATGATATCTCTGTGTGCACATGGGTACATGTGTGTGTGTGTCTTAGTAGCAGACAATAACCCCAGAACATACATATTGTGTGCAGAAGATAAAGGAGCACATGCCCAAAATCTAGAAGGCAAGGAAATCATCTAGGATGAACTATTAAAGATTGCATACTGTATCTTGAGATGAAGGGCAAAGTATGCAGCTGTGAGGATCAGATGGACCTCTTAGGAAGCCTTATTCATCACTCAGTGAATTAACTGCATTTCCTTGACAAAAAGTCCAAGGGGGTGACTGGCCAGTGTTCCTGATTTAGCCTGATCCCTGAAAGGTCAGAAATACAAACATTACCATTGACGAGTGGCTGTGACACTATTGTATATGAATTTTGTTTCTCATTCATGGTTCCTGGATCATACTTCCCTCCCAAATGGTAGACCTTAGAAACTATAATTTCTCTTCCATGAGGCGAGTCCTAGGTACTCTACTCTTCCCTCACCATTTTGTAATGAGCTGGCCATAAAGAAATTCTCTGACCAAATCTTGTCCGTGAGTAGTAGGTGGAAAGATCCTCTTATTTCAGAGGTCTTGATCTAGCCCTTTGAGGGAGGAATACTGAACAGAGAGGACAAGAGAAATGCTGAAGAAAACAGGGCTTGATGGTATTCTCATCAAGTTTATTAGCATTAGATCTATAATAAAATGTTCATCAGTACCACCGAAAGGCAGTTCTGAGAGCTTCCGGATTGCTGAATGCATGGAGATTCCTAGATGGTGGTACTTCTGAAGAGGACATGGAAGCTCCGTGCTTGTCCTTCATAGCTCACCCCATGTGCTGCTTCATTTCCATTGTCATGCCCTTTACAGCTGACTGGTGAATGTATTTCCTTGTGCTATGCAGACTGCTCAAGCAAGTTAGTTGAGCCTGAGGAAGAGGGTTATACTAACCTCCATTCAAGGTCAGTTGATCAAAAGCCTTGTACTTAGCATCTAAAGTGGGGGAGAAGGCCAGGCTTTGGGGCTGAGTTCTTACCTTATAGGATATGATTCTATGTTCAGGTAACTAAAAAAAGAATTAAATTGAGTTAGAGGCCACCCAGGTGGGATGCACATCTGGCACGTTGTTTGTCTGTTCTTCTTGGGATTACGTAAATCTTCTGTGTTGATTGTGATATGAGAATGGAGGAAAAAATGGGCAATTTTTTCCAGCAGAAATATAAGATTCTGAATTAAGGGCTTCAGAAATGTTTATTAATAGTGATAATATATCCTGAAAACTTCCTGCATGGAATAGCATTAGTATAGATGGATTGATAATCCTTAATCTGAAAATCTAAAATCTTAAAATGCTCTAAAATCTGACACTTTTTGAGCGCTAATAGGACATCACAAGTGGAAAAGTCATGATTTCATGCACAAAATTATTAAAAATGTTTCACAGAATAATCTCTGGCGGTGTGTATACTGTATATATGAAACACAAATGAATTTTGTGTTCAGACTTGGGTCCCTCCCCCAGATATCTCATTATGTATATATAAATATTCCAAAATCTGAAAAAATCTGAAACCCAAAACTCCTGTTCTCAAGTGTTTCTAATAACAGATGCTCAATCTGTAAAATCTTGGAGAGCAACTGGAAAAGTGCTAAGAATTGGGAAGCAAGTATTCTAGGTGGAATACTATTTTAAAGAACCACACTGTTAATATTGAAACAATTCTTTGTATGTGTTTGAAGATTGCTTTAAAATAAGTTTAAGATATTACCAGCACAATAGACCTTTGGAAATCATTTCAAAGGTTTAGAAAGTTATTGTACATAATCAAAGCTACTGATAAATTTGGAAAAGATTACTAATGTAATGTTATGCAATAGTTGCAGATCCAACTTAGTACAGGGATAAGGAGTTGCCTTTCAGATGGTTGAACTGATACCAAGACTCCTCACTTACTGGCTATAAACCCTCAGGCAGGTTTCTTAGGGTCTCTGGGATTCAATTTCCTTAGCTATAAGAACAAGATAATAACAATATTGAACACATAAGATTGTTGCATAAAGTGCCTTGGCAACTTCTCTATAGACATTAGTAGTTTCTGTTGTCATGTTTTTATTATTCCTAAACAATTACCTATTTCAGAGTCTGCATGAGAGATTTTGGAAGATACTGATGTTTTATCCTCCAACTACAGGGTTTGAAGTTCAATAAATCAAAGATAAAACAAAGAAGTATAATCCTGCAAAACACATAGACTGCTTTGGAATCTATTGAACATTATAGGAGAAGAAACTTGACCAGAGAAGTGAAGCTGCTTATCCACAGTGACTCAGAAAATAAGGGCAGAGTTGGATGTAAGATCCTAGTCTGGTCACTATTAGTTTCAGGTTTCCCACCTTGTCACCCATCCCAACCTCTCTAAGCTTTTGAAGGCATTTTTAGTTAAACACAGTTATTATGTATGGAATATATGCACTGTGTTAAAGGAGCCACAGTAAGAAAAAGAATCAATTTACACCCATCAGGAAAATTATGAAGCTAGAGGAATTTAATCCCAGGTGGTAGAAATGTAAGTACATCTAAAATGTGGCGTAATTGTATCAGAATAGGCTCCTGAGGTGCGTAACAAGCCTAGGCTGACTGGATAAATGTTAGTCATAGTGCTGAGGGAGCACACGAAGAGCACAGTGCTCTTTGATAAATACCCAATATGGGGCTGGGGATATAGCTCAGTGGAATAAGTGCTTGCCTGGCAAGCACAAGGTCCTGAGTTCGATCCCTAGTACCGCAAAAACAAACAAACAAACAAAAAGATAAATACCCAATATGAAGGAGCTTTTCAGCTAGAAATGCCTAACTAGACACAGCAGACTAACCCTGCTGGTTATAATAGTGATTTCAAATGACCCTTATACATGCATTTGATTCACTTTTTATATTATATATAAAATATGTCTATGCATGTATATATCTCTGTATGCTTTTATTGCTATTACAGGAAGTGTACAAAAAGAATATTAAAAGGGGCTTTGATTTTTTTTTCCTTTTCCTGGAGGGACTTTAGTTCTTTGCTTTCCAAGCCTGTCTGATTTGAAAGGTTTTGTCAAATCTATTTTGTATAAAATGGAAAGTGCATATTATATGCTTTTATTCGTTGTATAGAAGCTACTTGAACAAATTTTCCCATAAAATGTTTCTGACTTAGAAGGAATCACTAGTACGTGGCCTGTGGTAGAAACTTACCAAATTATGTTTGGGGAAAAGGGTAAATGAACACATAATTCCCTGCATATACTGAAATTATTAGGAGGAAAGGTGTGGACACTAAGAACTAGAATCAGAGAAGGCTCTCAGGACAAAGGCTGAATATGTAAACAAAATATCTCCCCCAGGCCTTCCACTTGGGTGCATCAGCTCATCTCAGCCACCTCTTTGTGTTTTAGGATCACTTTTCTGGGAAAGAATCTTGATAGCTGTTATAATTGATACATTGTGTCAACTTGGGGAGTCTAGAGGTTTGGCTGATTGACTCAGCAGGAAGCCAAGATGCTTACTTTGTATATAGCCGGAGCCTGTGGAAGAGGAGGGCATGGAGATTATCTGAGTGCTACCTGCCCCCTGGGTGTGGGTAGGCTGTTTACAATGTAAGGGAAGGAAAGAGCTGCTTTACTACCATTCCTCCCTTTTGCTGGTTGTTTTTGCTGCGCTCTGCTGCCATGACCGTTCGCCCTCTGCTATCTGCCTCTGAACCAGCCAAGTATGGACTGAAACCTCCACTACTGTAAGCTACATAAACCTTTCCTTCCTTCATTTTGGGCATTGGGTATTTTGTCTCAGCAATGAGAGAAGAATAACCAAGACAATACCCATGATCAAGGTGGCTACCTTGAATAATAGTTCTATCAAGGCTGTATCCAATGCAGTGGAGAAGGTTCTTCACAAGACAGCTTAGGCTACTTCCCAGAAGAGAACAGATGCTGAGCAGGCAGAACCTTCAGGGGTCCAATATGTCAATGAGGATAAAACCCTACCTTTGAACTTTAAAATAAAAGGTAAAGATATTGATTTTAGTCCACTCGATTTTTAAATATATTTGGAATCTTAAGCTACTCCAAAGGGAACTGTAAGCACTGATGAAAAGATAACATGGAAATAGCAGCAGTGCTAGTCCTTGGGTAGTCATGTTCTATCTGTGCTCTTCATGGTAGATGCTCAGTTCTAGGAAAAGCATCACGAGTTGGAGAAGTTTTGAGGAAGTCAGAGAGTGAAGTGTCAAGGAAATTTCTCACTTGAAAAGGCCAGAATAAGGAAAGACTCTAAAGCTTGAGGGGAGAGGTAAGTCTAATCTGTGCAGGGTGAGATCGCAGACTAGCAAGTGGATTTTAGAAGAAAGCATCTATAACCCAACTTTTAGAATCATTGGACTTTGCAATTCAGACCAACCCATAGTCAATTCCAGCTCTTAAACTGTCTGGCTATCCAACCTGTATGTAGTACAAACTACATACTCTTCTAAATTTGAGATCTTTTAATCTCTGAAATAAAGATATTTACAGCTTATTATGTCTTATGAAGAGCCCATAAGCTGCTGTTCATAAAACCCAAAGATCTGTGCCTACCATAAATTAGTATCCAATGTAGAATAACTGTTTTTATTAATTGCTTCTTTAGGCAATACGTGTTGATTATGGGAATGTCAGGTAGACTCTAGATGAGTCCCATCATTGGAGACTCAGTAAAAGGGAAGTATATTTCTGATCAGGGTTGAACTTGGTAGTGCCTGGGGTCCTCCTTTATGATTCTGATGGAGACATAGGACTGTGAGTCCAAAAAATGTCTGGAAAAAACTTTCCTTGTAATGAAGAATTTATTATTTTAAAGATTCTATGGTTTATGGTCCAAGCGAGGAAATAAATGCCTTCTCTAATTCCTGCATGCATCACATTTACTGATAATTCTAGTATTAAAAGGAACTAAGCAAAAGATGTCAAGATTTAAACTTAACAAGTTTCTCCTGATTCATTACCATGTAATGAGAAAAGTTATCTGTGAGAGAGGCAACTAATGATTTTGAATTTTGCAGCCATGATTTTCAGAGACATTTATAGGAAGTATTTGAGATGTGTTAAATATCATTACTCTTGATTATAGATTATTCAAAAACCCTACAGGAATCTGAGAGACTCTTAAAATTTGCTTTGCTCCCTTTTCATGCAGGTGAAAGCTTAATGGCAGCTCTACCCTAGCCCCACGTGAGGTGGGCATCTCTTGTTTTGTTAGGAACCTCTCAGTGCCCATGGATGCTGGAACCTCACCCTTGGAGGACCAAGACATCAGGAGCAAACTGAAGAGTTTCTTCAGTTTTTCTCCTTCTTATCATCTCTCTATGAAACATTTGAAGCTTTCAGAAAATTGTAAGAATCATAAATTCTCATGTATCCATCACTCAGACTTTGCATTTCATTATATTTGCTTTATGTCCTTTCTAATTTATTTCTTTAAATAAATAAAACATTGCAGCTAGAGTTATGGCTCACTGTGTAGAATTCTTACTGGTAATCAGAAATTAGAAGCAAAGCCGAGTGAAAACTATAGCTGTTTTAACACAGACTGTTCAATTTCCACTGGGAAAAAAGTATATACACATTTTAGAGCACTTCCTATGTTGCTGTGCTATGAAAGGAAATAGTTTCACATATATTCAGCAGTTTATTGGTAAACTGGCTCTCAGAAGAAAAGAAAAAGCCTTAGTCTGTAATGGTTGCAGATTTCTGTGGTGTGTAACCATATTCACCATGGCTTATTTCAAGCCATCAATCACTTAACTGGCTTGCAAACTTTCTGAATGCGTAACAATCTACTTTTCTGAGCCAGTACAGAACTAGCTGCAACACACAACTCCAAGTATTAATTCCTCTATCAGATATTTTTGAGTACCAGTTAGGTGCTTTAAGGGTTGCTAGGATGGTAGGCTTTCTCATAAAACAAGGCTTATGGAGGGACTTTAGTCCTAAGAGATTTAGATAGAGTTATATGCAGTGAAATGGCACAAATACCACACTGGTATCATAAGATTACAATTTAGCTCAGTAAATCTATCACTTAGTGACATAATAGCCATCATGATATCACAGCACAAAACATTACTGTACTTTCTTGTGCTATTGCTTGTGAGTAGTCCTGTGAAAGTAGAATGTACACAATTATGTACAGTGCATAGGACTTGGTAATAAACTATTGCTATGGTTTGGGCCTAAAGAATGACCAAGGGCCCATGCTATTGGGAGTGGTGGACACTTTAAGAGGTGAGGTCTAGTGGGAGGTATTTGGGTCATGGCAGAGGGAAGCCCTTGAAGGGGATTGCAGGACCTGGTCTCTTTCTCTCTGTCTCTTTTATCTCCTCTTGGGTTGAGTAGTTTTGCTGTACCACACCATGAGGGGTTCTCCACTATAAAGGGACTCACCTTAGGTCCAAAGCAGTGGGCTACCCTGCTGTGGACAGAAACCTCCAAAACTGTGAGCAAAACCAAATCTTTCTCTTTATGAGTTGGTTCTCTCAGGTATTTGCTGGTACCTGTAATGGAAAGCAGACTAGCACAACTACATTACTTATTTTTAAACTTATAATACTATACATTTTGTCCTCATTTTAGAATTTTTCCTACATTCTAAAATTAGTTTCCTGCAAAATAGCAACCATGTTACTGCGGCAGGAGTCTCAGACATCTCGGGTTTCTACATCTCTTAATTGCATCAAAGGCATCACCACATGTCCACACCAAGTGACTGAGCTCTACCACCTGGGTTTGTGTTCCTCACAGTGGTGAAATCTTCTAAGCATGCACTTCTCAGGACACGGCTCTGTTGTGAAGCAACACAAGATAGTGTTACTCTCTCCAACTATGCACCCAAAAGCTGAGGTCCCATGAGGTTAAGTGCTGCAGAGGAGGTTGTTGCTTATCTAGCCCTATTCCCTTGGTTTTAGCCATATCTGCACTCACTTCCATCTGCCTGTGACTTGAACTCTATCCCTGCAGGTCTCTTGTTTTCCTGAGCTCCTGTTCCTGCCTGTGAGTAGCCTGCTGTGCTAGAGAACCTGTGGAACCGGCATCTCCTGGGAACTGATATGAGAGAGCTGGTGGATAAATCCTTCATCTCCTTCGGCTCTCATGTGGGTTAACCCTGATAAATGCACCCTGCCTGGATTCCCCAGCAGGATTAAGCTCCTGGGATTAAATACCTTCCAGTGGTAACAGAATTTAACAATTCCTTTACCAGCTGCCTTCCCTTTCTGTCTCTTTCAACTCCCTCACTGCATTTCCTCCAATTGCTTCCCAGATATACTGCTTGCTCTGGAATCCTGGCCTCAGGGTCTGCTACTGGTGAAGCCTAAGCTAAGACAGTCTCCAGCCTAAACTAAGATATTCTCCGGAGCTCTGTATGCTTTTCCCACCAACCACCCTGCTTTCACTCCCTCAATTTTGCCTTAATCTTTTTAGCTCCAGGGCTAAAATGCCACTGTCTTGGAGATGGTGTGGGGGGTGGATGTGTGAGAGCTGCCTTCTTCCCACTGGGGCTTCTAATCTCTGTGGGGAATGATTGGAATGGATATCATTAAAGTCCACAGAACACTCCTGAAAAATACCAGATTGATTCCTGGTCCAAGCATTAGGTTGAATCTGGCCTACCAGGTGTTAGACTGATTTGACCTTGAAAACCAAGAAGGGCGAGTACAATCATCATTTGTGTCTCACTTGTAAATCTGTAGCCCAGAGTTACATTGACAATTCAGGTCCATCTCTGTCCTAGCTCTCGCTCTGACACTGTTGCTTCCTTCACAGTCCCACTCAGCAACCCAAAGCCAAAGCCACTTCCCTAAGGAAGGGCTGCCCAAGCCCTGTGGTCCTTTCCTGGGTCTCCCTGTCCAGAGCTGCTTTGCCTGCCGTATGCTCCTGAGGCAGTGCCTGCATTTCCCCAACTGCACTTGTTACTGTTGAATTTCACACTATTTTAGTGCTAACTTTGTGTCTGGACCCTGCAATACCAAGGAGCCTACTAGGAAGAATCTGTTTTAACTTCCCAGGGATCTTTAGCATCTGACATGGAGTCTGGTACACAGTAGATGCTCTAAACATTCTTCAAATGAATATGTAAAGGGGAAAAAAGTTGAACAAAGCTCTCTTTGTTCTTATGTTCAGTGTCAACCTCAG
The DNA here is from genome assembly GCA_004027595.1 of Dinomys branickii. Taxonomy (NCBI): domain Eukaryota; kingdom Metazoa; phylum Chordata; class Mammalia; order Rodentia; family Dinomyidae; genus Dinomys; species Dinomys branickii. Next base: position 7,938 of record PVLD010011977.1, on the reverse strand, counting down.
ATGCTCACTCCAGCTGTGTTCACAGTCTTCATGTCTCCCTGTGACTTACAGCACTTGAATGCCTTTAAATATTAGACAGCTCCTGCTTCCCAAGATGTATAAACTTAGATACCCTGAAGTCAAAAGCCTAGGTTCAAGTCCCAGAGTGAACTACGTCACTTTCAATGTTTCACTTTGGACAAATCACTACAGTTCTCTGTCCTTCAATCTTTTTTTTTTTTTTTTTGTCCTTCAATCTTTTTTCCTTTGCGAAATGGGACAGAGAGAGAGAGAGAGAGAGAGAGAGAATGACCTATGCTGAAAAGTAGTTTTGAGAAATAGTGTGGAGGTGTAAATTGCTCACAGCGATTGGCACATAGTAGTAACACCAGCACCATCATAGCATCCATACAAGAAACAGCAAGTAGGTAGTTAACCTTTAACTATCATTACCTTTTAAAACTTAAAAAAGGAATTAGACTTTTCCTTTAAAGAAAACACTTGCTGCACTTCTGTCCAACCTTCAACCCACTTTTTCAGTCCTATTATTTTTTTGAGTACAGAAAGATTGTCTAGAGCCACACATGAAATATATAACATAATGTATACAATGTATACAAGTAACAAAACTTCCTTTAGTTTTTATATTTTTATTAGCATGTTTTTAAAAAGAGGGGAAAGCAAATGGGCCTCACGTTGGACGTGGCTGCTGCACACTTTCTGACGCCTGTGCCTGCACCATGTGCTGCCCCCACTGGCCTCTTGGTTCCCCCTGCCCCTCTCTGTCCCCGTTGCAGAAGCTCCGGGTGCCCTGGCTGTTTTCAGTAAGACAGGGAGTCTTCGGTGCCCGGGCCTTCAACCAGAATGTTTCCCACCTAGGGTGCTTTCATGTCTACCCCTGGGAACTGATTCTGCTTTACCCTTTAGTGGTTAACTTTCCCTGGGCCTTCTCTGATGTGAACCAAAACCAAATCAAAACAAAGCAACTCCGGTCACCCTCTCCCAACCAAGTGAAATTTTCTGTTTTTAATTTAGTTGTATAACTTACCTCTGCCCAGAAAATTAGCACTGTTAGAGCACCAAACCCTTCCACCCCATTCCTGACTAGGCACCAGTGAAGATGTTGAATGAGCGCACCCTGAGGCGGCAGATTCTGTGGTTCCTGTGTTTTGGGGGCAGAGCCTCCAGTCCCCTCCTTCCCCATCTCAGCCACACATGGGCCCAGACACCTGCTCTCAAGTCAGGCTCACACAGGCCTAGAGCCCTGCCTGCTGCTCTGGCACTTGGAAATCCCGCTGATCTCCAACCCACACCCTCCCACGCTTCTCAGCACACTCTCTCTAAAACAGCAGGACCTGCCTACCCTTGTGCTCTCTGCCTCCTACTTGCTCAGTGTGCCTCAGCCACGCTGACTTTCCTTTGCTCTGCAGACGTGCAAGGGTGTCTCCACCTCAGGGTATTTGGCTTGCTGCTCCTTCTGCCTGGAATGTGAAGAAGCCCTCATCCCATGCCTCAGTAGGCTCTTTCTCCTAACGACCTCTGGCTCAATGAAACCTCCCCTGACCACTGAACCACATAACATGATTCTCCAAGCTACTTCTACTACCTGTGTTATTACCTGTAGTTTCTTTTTTCTTTTCATAGCTGTTTACCACTGTTTAAATCATCTTTTTTTTTTTTTAAACCTTCTACTTACTGCCTTGCTACATATTTCCTTAAACAGATCTTATACTTACTAGAGTAGGCAATTTTGCCTGGCTTTTTATTCTTTCCTATGTGTTTAGTGTATGGTACAGTGTTGGATATATAATATATGCTTAATAAATAGTTTTTGAATGAGTGAATGACAAAATATGATTGATATAAGTAAAGTAAGGTGCTTATCCAACAAATCCAGGTACTTGCCTTTATGATACAAACTGCAAATTCTCTGTTCTTCCTCCTAGGGAATAAATGACTCTCTCTGGAATGGCTGTCCTCTGAGTTGAGTTTGAAGTTCCATTTGGACTGATGGCCCCTGACACTTCTGGTGCAGTCTCTGCTACCACAGTTTTGTCTGAGGGACCAGCACCAGGGGTCACTTGCCTGCAGTTTTCTGTTTTCCAGCAGGGTTGGGGTCCTTCCTTTACTCTCCAAACAATTTCAGGAGGCAGCCCACTGTGAATTGAGATGCTAGAAGATCCAAGTTCAAATCCAGCCTCTTCCATTTGTGAGCTATATATGGCCTCATACTAGGGCACTTTGCCTCTCCGAGACTCAGGCTTCCTGCCTGTAAGTATTGTAGATACTGTAGAACTCAATGGCAAGTACTTATGTCTTCCAGCATCATGACGAGGATTAAAAGAAGTCATACACAGCAGCAAATTAATGAAACAGCTGTGACCCTTTGGTATATGCTGCACTTTCAATGTAAGTTGTCTTTAAGTCCCTTTATTGTTTCTGCTCCATGAATATTCACCCTTCCTGACATCACAGCCCTTTCCAACTAAGACACCATGCTGTAGCTGCCCAATGCCAAAATGGCTATGCATCAGTTTTAGTAAAATATTGGAGTCTGCAGAAACTGTATATGTGAATTGAACGAAAATCCATCTGGAGCAAAAGGTTAAGGACTGTTGGTCTCCATGTTATCTATTCAAAGAACCAACCTCAGAATTCCCTTTCATGGCCTTCCTAGTGGGTGGGGACAGATTCTAACCCTCACAGATTCCTCGTGCCAGCCCCAGCTCTGATGACACACTGAATTTCTACAGAAATGTTCTGATGATATTATGACGTTTGTTTCACGAAAATCTATGAAAGAAAAAAAAAAAACCATACTTGAATTGCAAGACCACATCTTATTTACTGAGCAAACAGGTGACAGAGAATATGAGACATCTCAGTACCCACTACCAGGATTTTCCTAGAACTGAGAATGAAGACTTGTTGGCTTGGACTCTGAATCTTGGTTGCTGCCTGTGGATTGCAGTTGTGAATGCTAAGTCCCACCTCATGTTTTTTGTCTTGTTGTAAATAAAGTAATGTGTTTATCAAACAATTCCAGATGCTTTTCTTTCTGATATACAGTACATTATAATTCAGCTCTCACACCTTTCAAAGAAGGTTTGTCATCACTAACTTTTCTAACAGGACTTTGAATAAAAGTTAGCTCTTTAAGGAGATGGAAGCAAGTATAGGAAAACAATGTAATCAAACACTCAGATGTATTAGGATTTATGGGGGATAGCAAGTATATTGCTTAGTGCTTGTCTCTCTATTCATTAAGTTGGAATAAACCCCTATGGTGTTAAGTAAGCTATTGTTTAGGAACCAATGATGACTCATTCTCCATGCCAGCTAAACTCTTTGGAGGAGCTTGAGAGCATTTAGGAAAGCCATTTACCTGTCACTGGCCTTCCTTTAATTCCTTGGTTATGAAATGATGTCTTTCTAAATGCCCCATGAAAAGAAATTAGAAACAGACAAAGACACACTGTGTAAAAGGAAAATAAATCATGCACATTCTAGACACACAACTTCATTGAGAATATCACTGTTCCATGCTAATTGCTTTATTATGGATAAAAAGCTTTATGACTGAGTACTCAGGACAGTCCTAAGTCATCATTGAATGTGGAAGTCTACTTCTGCCTCTAATGACTTTTTAAAAAATGCCATGCAGAGTGATGGAAAACCTTGTTTGTGGTAAGCATTTCATGCAAATGCATCATTGAACAAGAAAGTATTTGAATTTCATGTGTCAAAAGTGGAGTATTGCAAACTTTTCTTTCAGTTGTTTAATTGCATCTCAGTATAAAGCCCTTCTGTAAATCCATATCCTCCATAGCTGAATTGACTGTTTTCTTGGGGCTGTTCTACAACATGTTTATATGGACATGTAGGAACATCACGGTACTGTACGCCACCTATTCCCCCTCACAAATTATGTAACAAATTATCACCCTCACAAAACAGGACTAAAACTAACTGGTATTTATTGTTGCACCATTCGTATAGACTAAGAATTTGGGCCTGGTATATTTACATCCATCCAGAAGAAGGCTTAACCAAGGTGTTGGCTGTGACTGTCACATCACCCAGAGGCTCAACTGTGTTGGATTTGTTTCTGTGTTCAATAAAGAGATGTTTCTGTCAGGGTTATAGAGGCCTGCTTTGGTTACCCAGCATGTGGCTCTTTCCATGGTATAGAGCAAGTAGGATGACCAGATAGGGGACATAAGCAGGACTGTCTTTCATTACTTACTCTTGTAATGGCATCTCATCATGTTTGCCATATTCGACTCACTGGAATCAGGCCATGAGGTTCATCCACATACAAGAGGAAATGATTACCTAAGAACATGACTGCTCTCATCCCAGACTCATTAAGTGCTTTTGCCTGCCACAAAATCTTGGAGCAAAACTCTAAAGTTATGATGAATCTATGATATTTTTCTCTAGAAGTCAATCAATGATCCACATAGGTAAACATAATATTTTATAGTACTTGCTCATATAGACTTAGATTACAGACTGGGTTTCAATTTCTAACTCTTTAATTCAATAATTATAATAAATGGGCAAGATATTTAAGTCTGTTTCTAAGTTGGAGAAATTTCCTACCTCATAGGATGGACAATGTAAATTTTTCAGCATGTAGTAAGTAGTCAGTAGTGGTACTAGCTATAGTATTTTGTGAGTTAATTACAGTGAAGGTGAATAGCAATGACAAACAAATGAGGTAGTGATTAAATCCCAGGGAGCTGTCAAGTTAGACAAGTGATGGATTAACTGCAAGAATCAACTATGAAAAGCAGCCACATAGCCATACCACTGAATATTGGTCACACCAAGAAGTATAAAATGACTATGGCAGAACAATAAGCAGCAGGACAGTGTGTGTGTGTGTACTGGTATGTTTCGTGGGCATTGTGATAAATAGCTTTAGTCTTCATTTTTCATAACACTAAGTCAACAGATATTAGAAAAACTCTAAAATCAGCAAATTGCCAAAATTTATATAAAGAATGTGGAAGTAAATTATAGGAGAATTTGCCAATGATTTGCTTTGGGGAGTCAGGATCAAAGACAAGATGAAGTGGGTAGAGTTTTTCTCCACAGTTTTGTGATGTGTTAAGTTTTAACCTTCTTTCAATGATCACTTTTTATAAAATTAAAAGTTAAGTTATAAAATATCAATGTATAAATGTAAAAATATTAAAAGTAATTTCACAGATTAAACCTTAATCCCATGTTTTGAACACAGCTACTGTTTTATCTTGTAAATTACTTTTCCAAATTTGTCCACATATTGTGGTTTTACATGGTTTCAGTTATGTCATCCATTATTTTGATTATATTTTCATTTTTAATTGAGGTTATTGTTATCTTGGGTGTTAATAATTTTCTCATGGCTCATACTTCTTCATAATGAAACCTTTAGATGCCTCTCAAGGATGATAATAATTAATATATCCTCTGTTCACATGGTTTTTTAAATTTGTTTTGCATTTCTTGAAGTATTTATTCCAGCAGTAGACTAACTGCATCAAAAAAGGCAAATTTTGTTTTTATCATGTATTATATTACAAAGAATGTGGTACCAAGGTCAAATACACACCATAGTTCATAAGTTTTTCTCATGCAGTCAGAAGCAGCTTCACCTAGCAACCTGGTGGAGCAGACACAAAAAGCACAAGAACTAGATCATCAGTCTGTTTGATGTTGAGCGAAACCTCACTTCATAACTAAGGGCGGTGGTATTTGCTGGTTTGGCAGTGTTCAATACTACTTTGGTATTACTCGCATTTGCAGTTTTGGTTTGCTTGGAAGGGCAATGATGATTTCATATATTGCCTCCCAAGTGAGTTACTTGTGGTCATTAACATTTTTATTTTAAAAGAAGTTTGGTGAAATATTTTTAAAAGGTGAGGTTACTTTTTGTGTTCTTTCTTTCTCTTCTGTACCGTACCTCTGTTACCTGTTCTGTGTGCATCTTTGTGTGCTCACAGAGCGAGGGGGCGTCTTTCCCATCACGTCTTTGAGAATGGAATCTTAGGGCTGCTCAGGGCACAGGCTGCACTAGTGCACGCACCACACCTGTCTCCTCCCTCCTCATTCTCCAGCTGCCCACAGAATGACATATATGAAATAGGCATTGAATCTCTGTCCTTACCCCATTGCAAGAAAAAAATCCATGAAGCTTGGGACAAGTAGGTGTAACAAGGGACTAGAAATAAAAAATTAACTTTTTAATTTATTGTTTGTACTCTGATCTGAAAGAATAACAGCCATGTTTCCTTACTCCTTCTCAAAGGCTTCCTAGGAGAAAAATAAATTAAGCATACTTTTGCCTGAGGAAAGAGGTGCTGAAAGAAGTTCAGGATCATTTCAGAGAGGTTCCTCTTACAATTTCTAAGACTACAGCTAAAAATGAAGGCGGCCAGTCTGGATATCAGTGTGGCGTAATGCCCTGTCCATATAACACCCAAGGGGAGGGCAGGTTCTCTAGGGTGAGACTAGTCATTAGTTCTGCTGCATCAAAGTCCCGTAGCTAATGTGACATAAAGGGTATGAGTGCTTGGGGCATTTGAGGCTTCTAACTTTGAATGAACCAAATGGCCTCAAACAGTAAATGCTGAAGAGGGACTATGGTACAGTGAAGTCCAAAACGATTCCTTCAGATTTCCTATACGGAATTAACCTCTGTGGATGCCTGTGACATACAGCAGAGAACAGGATCTCCACTGATAGTCAAGAAGTGATCTTTAATTGACCCTCCTAACAAATGGAACTGGGCCCACATTTTTTGTTTGAGAAAAGCTTCCGACCTGGGTCTACTTAAAAAAAATGATGTGGTGTTCATTGTTGAGGAAAACATTCCATCTCATCTTCTAATCTTAGAGAGACATACATGAGTCCAGAGGTAAGTACAACATGCAAGCAGGATACAGAAAGATGGCTGGCATGTTAGCCCTGGAGGTACAAGGGCCACTTATCGCTTATTTTCTGCTCCAATACATTTCTTGGATGAATAAGACACTATTTGAGGAACTGATTCCCAAATTAGGGGATTCTTCATGTGGCCAATTAAGACAACAGCCCTATTAAAATGTGCTTTAAAAAATTCTAGTATCTTACAAGAGTAAATAATGGACAAAGAATGGAGGAATGGAGAGGTGTCTGGAGGTTGGTTTAGGATTGAACTCACTCTGCCCCTCTTCGGCCTGACTGCCTTTTCAGACCCCTCACCTTTCAGCGCATGTGCAGAGAACAGGTGCGTCACCACACATGACAAACACTGGCTCCCTTCTGAAGTCTCTCTTACTCTTTCTACCTTTGCACAGCCTCATCCAAAGTAATCTGAGGTGGTCCTTTCTCTGAGATAAATCACCAGTGACAAATGATACAGGGCTGTCAATTTGGGGACAACTGGCTGGAATGTGTTAGTTTAAATTCAAATCAAAAGTTCATATAGTCAAGCAAAGAGAAATGGAAGTCTAAGAAATATTCTAGTGCATTCTGTCACTGCTTTTATACAACATGTATAAAAGCCAGTTAGCTTTTTTCTTGTAGAGATACAGATAGCATAGTTATTAACAAAACTCTAGAATAAACTGTTCAACTGATATGTGCAAATGATCTATATGATTTTGGACTTGACTGAAGTTCTCTCAGTCAGGTCTTACATCTAAAAATGGGAATGAAATGTTAACTACAACACTTAGCATATTTCTTATAACATGCTAACTTGATAATTGCATTTACACTATTAGTATTCCCTTTCATGAAGACTTATTCTCCTGTTATTTTTTTATTTAAAAAAAATAAAAGTACAAAAACATATTGACAAACAGACACCAATTAGCATAAAAAATAGTACAATCACAACTAATCTATAGACAAGGTGATATGGTCTCAACAGTGGTTATTGCTTTATCCATTGATATCTTCGAAGTGTAAATATATGAACCCATA